>JABUQX010050192.1:27500-35000 GCA_015478945.1 Trachelipus rathkii
TAACATTGACGTAATCATCTATAAATCGACATTTGTAATCTTAATAATTCTTCGAACTTATCTACAAGAAAGAGCGGAGAGAGGTACCTCACCGTCGGGTACACTTGTTGATCCCAGCGTACTTCCTCTCCGCCACATAAATAAATTAAGTGGCGCCCGAACAGGGACTCTGTTGAGTTCCTGCGCTTGCGTGCACTAGGATTGTGACTCTCGCTCACATCATCATATTTATTTTTTGAAAAATCATCGATTCTCTTTTCAATTCTTTTCAAAGAAATCTTCTTCTTTTGTACTTACTTTGGACAGATCGAGAGTTAGTTAGAATAACCCTCCAATACTTTGAAATTCTTTCTTTTGAAATTACAAAAGAAAATGTCAGAAAAACCTCAACCAAAAGACTTGGATACGAGCATAAATGCTGATAGCCAAGAAGCTGTGGACTTTGATCCCTCTCTTGCAGCTGTCGCATTAGATCCACGTGTAGAACAACGTCTCCGTGATGATCGTAATAAAAATAATGTAGGAATGAATGTGGAAAATAAAGACAGGGTAGAAGTTTCCAACTCTGACATACCCTTAGCTACCAACTCTGACTTATCTTTAGCTCCTAACTCTGACAAACCTTTCACTGAGCCTGAGATGAGTACTTTATTAACGAAACTCCATAAACAGGTATTAAGTGAAAGGCAATTGGATCAAGTAAGCGATACAGTCGGTAAGGTTGAACACAGAACGTTCCATGATCAAGTTCAGGGTATTCCACCTAAATTCGATTCCCATTATGTGCATATGCCTAAAAATACCACTTCTTTCTATGATCGTGAGTATAAACCTTCCTTAGTTTCCCAATCTCAACCACGATCAACGCCTTTTCTGCATAATCCACCCAGTTATGTAGAAAATTCTAGACATCAACTTCATTCTAATTATAATCTTATTCCTAATCCTAATCTTATTCCTAATCCTAATCTTATTCCTAATCCTAATCTTATTCCTAATCCTAATCTTATGCCTACTCATAATTTTCTTCCTAAACCTCAACTTCTTCCTAATCCCAATCTTCGTCATGATTCTATACCCCCAGTAAATTACTTCACCCAACCTAAGTCTCTCTTGAGAACTCCCGATATGGGCAGAGACAATAGAGATTCTCTATCCCCTATCCATAGAGGAGAGGCTGACTTTTCTGAAAAGTATAATAGATTACTACAGCCTCAACGAGAACAAATTCCCTTCAATCAATATCCGGAGCAACAGATGTTTTCGACTGATTCTCAGTCGCATTCTGGTTGTAATCCACAAGGATATTCCCAACGACTGCCTATGCGTCGTATTCCTGACGACGATGAACCTTCAATGTATTCAGGACCACACATGAAAAAGAGACTTGACATGCTGGAGGAAGCCATTGTGCTTCTGACTCAGTTACTCAAGAACTCTCAGAAGCTTAAGGTTGTGGATCCTGGAAAGTTTAAATACGAATCGGAACAAGATCTCTTAGTCTACCTGGCTGATTTTGAGGCTTATTGTAGCTTAAACTACCCTAATGCCCATCACCAATGGTTACGACTGCTTGCGACAGCTAGAAGGCAAATTCTTGAATATATACCGAGAAATCATCAAAGACAACCGTGAATACTTCTCTGTACGGGATAATCTTGTGTGTTGGTATCGTGATGAGGAACGAAAGAAGAAAGAATACAGAATACAGAAGTATCATGCCGCTCACCGATACCCTAACGAGAGCATCAAAATGTTCGCCCTTCGGTTAGAGCGCCTAGCTAGTCAAGCATATCCGGGTTATGATATGAGAGATCATGATTCACTTAGAATAGCTTTTCTATGTAGTTTGCCTCCTTATGTTGAGATATTCGTCAGTCAGTATATCAAAATGATGGAGCTGGACGGTTATAGTAGAGCTCCATGGGAAAATATAGTGAATTTTGCGGACTCTTTAGACAGCAATAACACTGCTTTCCCAAATTCAATGTCCCAAACAAATCCACTTGAGGTCGGCCCATCAACTTATTCCCGAACTGACCAGGAGGTGGACTTAAACGAATCTGTTGAGTCAGTAATTCAGATCAATGCTGCACTCCCTGGATGGACTGATGTGTTGCGTAAGAAGGTTGAACAGCGTAAACCTAAGTCTTCAATTAACCTTAAACATCGCTCTTCTAATCTTGGCCAACGTAGTCCTCCGGAAAGAAATAATAGCAGTCGTATTGTCTACAACACTGTTCGAAATTCACCACCAAGTAATGACCGTTCCAGAACTCAGAATAATCGTAATGCAAATCGAAAGGGTCGTTCAGGATCGGGAGATCGGATGAATATCTTGTGTGACTACTGTGAGAAGCGAGGACACGAAATGCAGGAATGCTATAAGTACTTGGGAGTCTGTAGCTACTGCAAGAAAACCGGCCATTCAAATACCGAATGCCGAGCTAGGAACTCTCCTCCATCATCTCCCGTAAATACCCGGAAAGTGGTATGTCCCTTTTGTAGAGGTCCCCACGCGGGAATGAGGTGCTCTCAACGCACCCCTCCACGATCAAGTGATCCCGAACGAACTCCTCCTAGAGAATACCTTCAAGGTGCGGTAAAGAAAGTCTATTCGCGATCATATTCCCCTGAAGCCCAGAAAAATTCGGCTAAACCAACTGAGAAGCCGCTTCCCCAACGCCTATTTCTGGACCCGTGTGAAACCTGTAACGTGTCTCACTATGAAGGTCGTTGCAAAGGGGGGTTTGCTGAAGCTCGCCCCGCCAATCAGTTAAACGACTAGTCCCCACAGAGATGAGTCAATCTGTGGAAAAGGACTTGGATAATGACTCTGTAAAGAAACTGGATGATCCTTCTATTAACTTTTATGGGATACCTCCAGTGAGTAAATTCTCACATAAACCTTATTCCTATGCTAGTGAAGACATGGTCGTTGCTATTAACTTGTGCCAGGCCGATATAGAACCTTTGATCGTCTGTGTCAAATTGGATGATCAGGATGCTCCCATTTATGATTGCCTTGTAGATAGTGGGGCTGGAGTAAACTTGATAAGCTCCGAGATTGTTCCTTTCCTAGGGAATTCAAAAGAGCTTTTGGCTTCCGAAGACATAGGAGTAAGGGCCATCAGTGGTTTTGGAAATAGAGAACGAATTCCTATTGTTCACTATGTAAATATAATCCTGAGGTTTAATATGGGTTTTGTAACTCATCCTTCCGCGTTTTTCATAGTCCCCCAGGAATACATGGTGGATAACCCATTGATACTTGGTACTTGTGCTCTTAGGGATAATCACTTATTACCTGATATGTCCCGAAAACAACTGATTCATCTGCAAGGAAAAAAATTGACTGTGGTGGCCGATGGCATATCAACTTGTACCCAGTCCAATTTAAAGTCCTCTACTATACAGGTGAAAAACGTGTCGGTAGTCAATACTAATATTAATGATACTGATGTTATCTACGATCAAAATAATGATCGTACTCTTCGATATTTATTGAAGGGATTTAAGAAAAATGATAACAATATAAATTGGCAACAAGTTCCTAAACCATACAAAAGTCATTCTAAACAAATGGTTTTGGAAAATGACATCTTGTACTACCGAACTACGTCCGGGAATCTGTTATATGCAATTTCTTTGGACTTACTAATGCACATAGTTCTGGGACTCCATGTATCCTGTGCCCATATAGGTCGGAACAAGCTGCTGCAGTTGGTATACAAGCATTTCTGGCATCCTAGGGTCAATCAGGTAATTTCCGATGTAGTGCGGTGCTGCCCTGTTTGCCAGATGCAGAAAAACTTTTCTTCCAATGTAACTCCACCCATGTTGAAAATCTTGGCCAACTATCCCTTCGATTTATGTGCCATGGATTTGATTCAATTCCCAAAAACTTTTAAGGGAAATAAATACTGCATGATATTTATTGATCATTATTCTAAATGGGTGTCTGTAGTTCCCATTGCCGACAAGTCCAGCTTGACCGTATCTAGGAAACTGGAGCACCAAGTTCTCCCTTTCCTTCCTAAAGTTCCAAATCGTATATTAACCGATAATGGAACTGAATTTACTTCCCAGATATTCCAACAAGTGTTACAAAAACACAACATTAAACATGTGAGAATATCTCCACTTCATCCCTCGAGTAACGGTGTCTCCGAGCGATTTAATCGAAGTTTAATTCAACTACTGAAATGTTTAGTTCTGGAGCAACCCGCTACTTGGGATGAAGAATTGTCTTCCTCTATTTTAATTTATAATAATACTTATCATAGTGCATTGGACATGTCACCTTCTGATTATTTACTACAAAAAGCTCATGCTCCAGTGCACACTTTTCCCCAATATTGGAAAGAGGGCAGTGTCAATTTTAAACCTTTCAAGGTGGGTCAAAAAGTAGCTCGTAAAGTAATACGAACTGGGCCAAGTACTGCTCTTAAATTTCATAATAGGTGGGAAGGGCCATTTACTGTTGTTGACGTGAACCCGAATAGGGTGTCATATGTCATACAGAGAAATACTAATCCCCCCAGTAGAACTCAAAAAGTCCATTTCTCCCACTTAAGAGAATGGATTGAGATTCCTGGGTATTTACGAAAATACCTGACTAGAAATAAGGAAATTAGTGATGCATTTTTCTCGGACGAGGAAAGTTTGTTGGATGGGGAGGATGAAAATTCTCCTGAATCCATCGATCTTGAGTCTGAGACTGATTCAGCTAATTCTTATGAGTCAGAGTCCATCGCTGATACCTTATTGTTCACTAATAGCGATGATTCCCTGGAGGAGGAAGCTGATTTTGAGGGATTCTTAACTTTTAATCCTATCTCTGTAAGTGAGTATATTCAATTGCCAGATTTAACTCCGGTAATAGAGCCAACTGCTTGGGATCCGGGAGAAAACCTCAATATGAGTATGGAGGAGTTTATTCCTCAGTTATCTTCCGAAGTCTTACGAATGCCCGGTCACAAAGCGGTTAAATTCTTGCTCCCTCCTCTCTTCGGACGAATCAAATTCTATTCATTCTAGTTTACCTGAGACGGATTCCGATTCTAGTTTATCCGAGATAGATTTAATAAATATCCCTACTAGTTCTCCTATGAATCATGGTAGTACCCTGGGGGTCAACCATGCTGAAATACTTACCCCTGTTTTAGATTATCATGATATGTATTCACATGAATACCCTATTAGATTTAAATACCCCTCTGTCCTTTCTCCTGCAAGGGTAACTAATGATAATGAACACCTTATAGTTTCCCAAGCATCACAGTTGGAAAGTCCTAATCTGGAAGCATCTAGGTTGAGTCTAACGGATCCACCGTCCTTTTTTATGGAAAGACCTAACTATTCTCCCTCAGTCTCTTCTGAGGATCCTATGGATCTGTCGGAGAGAGTTGTTGTGGGTGATTTGCCGGACGATTGGTCAAACATTTTTGACTCAGATAGTTCTTCCAGCTCTCAAAGGATTGAATTTTATGGTTTCCAGCCCGCCTAAATAGTAATTCTCTTCAATATATCCTCACATTAAGTTGGTTTCTTCACCTGTCTCGGAAACTAGAATTCCACCTTTTCAAATAGTGGGAGAGGTGTTTGGTGATCCCACCAACGTCCATTTGGATAATAGTAATTTGACTTTGGTCCACATTGATGAGGAAATCTTGGAGGAAATGCAATTGGATGATCTTCCTCGCACTAGGAGTAGAGGATCAGTTCCAGATTTCCCCAATGTTATGTCGACTCCAGTGGAGTATGTACGTCATAGAAGAAGGACCAGTCTTTTATAACCTTGTCTCGGGGTTATAAAATGACACACTTGTGTTCTGATACGAAGTAAATAAGCCTGGAGAATAAAAGTTGGCTTTGCTTCATTTGTTTAGAAAATGAAACTTCTGTCGTTCCCTTACTGACTGGAACGTAAATTTAAATTACTTGGCCAAAAACTCTTATTCCTATCTTTCTTAATCTCTTAAGCAAACTTCCTTCTGAACTATTGTTCTATAACATCTTCATATATCGAAGCTGTTTTGAATGTATGCTTTCTAGTGTGGCTGATCGTCAAACACGTTAACTAAGGTGACGAAAAAACCCTCCTGGTGTACATTGATCTTTGTGTGTCTGGATTCTTCTTGTATGCTTGCAGACTAAAAATTAAAACTATAAACTAAAAATCAAAAAAGTCTTGTGTAATAGAATTCCTCAAGTTATTTAACCACAAATGGTTAAATACGTATAAGGTATAAATATATACTGTCTAGTATATATTTATCAAAACAAATGCATATAATTATTATGTATAGAGTCATCGAAAACCGCCTACCTCACAAACTGATATATATATATATATATATATTGAGCTGTATATATATATGTACCTATTGTACATATATATATACCAGTTCCTCGGTTCCAACGAGCCTGTCATGTTCATGACAGGTTGTGGGCCGGAGGAGCTTAAAACTTATTTTACAGATTTGTCCCGGTTCCTGAAGGAGATAATCCGATGTTCTCTGATCAATCTATAACTTGGATGAGTAAGACTCTCTCTCTTCAAATTAAATGGGCCAACTGGGTGATTTCATAAGTATAACAAGAAAATAGAAAGAATCAGGAAAAAGACTTCCTAGATTGTTTCTATTTTCGAAATATAAAATATAATAATGAAAATAAAAATTTTTTTCATTATTATTGAGGTGGTGTGTTTTCGATGAACAACCATGAACTTTCCAAGCACTTTATTTTCTGATGGTATACCTTTATTTTAAAGATACAAATTTTAAATTTTATATAATTAAATTTGTTTTTTTATATATAACTCGTCAGTTTCTCAATAATTAATTTGTACTGCTGATTTCCCAGATCAATGAGTGCAGTTGAGAAATAGTGAAGGTGAAAATGACTTAGTTTACTCTACGTCATTTTTTCGCTTCCAGACAGTTATTATGTAGTAAAAATTAATAATCTTAGACTAGATAATATGCTCATGTTTTTTTTATAATTGGAAATCCTTCCATGACTCAATAACTGCCGGATATTTTGATGTTTTTCAGGATTGACTCTACATAGTACAAGACATCGAGAAACATCTCTGTCTAATTTCCAGAGCATTTACTGAGACCAGACGATCATGAAATACTATGCCAATGTTAAAAGGAGAGACTGATGTTACAAAATTGTAGCTAGTCGCACTATATATGTGTTATGAATTTGCTCTTACCACTATAACATCGATCTTTGCACTTACTGAGGCTATGAAAGGTGAATGCCCAACTTGCACATTACCATCAACCTTAAAGAGACATGTGTCTAAATCTACTAAAATGACAATTTTAATCAGGATTGGGACACCAGTAGGCCAAACACGTTATAGAAGATCCGGTGTTATCTGGCGAATAGATGAGGAAACTGTCCATCTACAGTTGAATTGGTAAAAATCAAGATCTCTTATAGAAGAAAATCCTAATGGACAGATAATAATACCGTCAGAGA
>JABUQX010050192.1:40000-50383 GCA_015478945.1 Trachelipus rathkii
TACTCCACATGAGCACCATTATTTTTGTGATTTGAGGTCATTGATATGCCAAATCTTTTTTGGGGAGAACTCTCCTAACATCTTCTATCTCACGACCCATTGCTCTTTGTGGTTTCCCTGTTCTAGAAAATACAAGACTCTCCCTTTTACTATTAAAATTTTTGAACTTCCAGATATTCTCTTCAATGATGATTTTCCATATGTTCATGAAGTGGCGTTGTACTAAATGTAAGATTTTATGTTGAAAGTTATATAAAAAATTTTTTTTTACATTTCTTTAAACGAAAGTTCATAAGAAATTCCCCGGCCGGAATTTTTTTTTGTGATTCCGGCTAATTCCGGTACTGAAAATTTGTTCCGGTATTTAATATATATATATATAATTATATATATATATATATATATATATATATATATATATATATATATATATATATATATATATATATATATATATATATATATATATTTGAGGAGGTACAGGAGTCACCACTGCGCACCAAAAAAGCGGCGATACCGCGTCAGAAAACCTACAGGGGCAACTCCTAAACCGAACGCAAGAAAACGTGAAATCAAGTATTAAATCCTATAGGGCAGAGTCTGTTCCCGAAGGAAAGCAAAAAGATCATGTCAGGAATAAAGTGATTCAGACACAAACGAAGTAAGGAGTGGATAGATGGTAGTGTGCCAACCCGGGATTATAGAAGCCGTAAGAGTTGCACAATCATACGATAAATGGTGTGTACCGAAAGTAAACTCTGGGAACGGCAGAACAGACATAAAGGGGGACGCTCCCTTGCCATAAGATAGCTGTGTCATATTAGTATGGCCAATACGCAAACGCTCCAGGACCACCTCCTGGCGTCGACTTCGGCGAAACGACGATGGCCAAATCCTCAGGAGCGGCTTTATGCCACGCAGTTTGGCACCACGATGATCCTCCGACCAACACTCCTGCCAACAAGCGAGGAAGCCCCGTAAATGTCGGGAGCAGAAATCAGCAGCTGGGAGGTGTTCCAGCAAGATCGTCATAGGTAAGTATCGTCGACAGGTAATTTTGCTGGTGGGGACACGATCTCTTTGATGGACAATTCGTTACCCAGAATACCCACGTGAGATGGGACTCAGCAAAACGTCAAAAGCTTGTGCCTAGCATGCAGCATACATAGAAACCTTTGGATGACGGAAACCAAAGGATGTCTGGTCGTTCGATTTTGTAGTGCAAGAAGAGCACTCTGCGAGCCAGAAAAAATCGTATAGTGTCAGGCAGATCTAATGTCAGAATCCTATTAATGGCCAAAGTCAGCGCAACTCTCTCTGCCGTAAAGACAGACGAGTCAGAAGGGAGTGTGGGGCACAGTAACGTTCAGAAAGATCGCTGATGCACCCACACCACCCTCTCGCCTTGAGCCGTCGGTGTAGGTGCTCACTGATCTCGCTTGGAGAGCCAGGTCAGACAGAAAGGAAACCTTCAGTAGAGACGGGTGGTCTCCGGATTTAGATACGGCAGATAACTTCATGCACACCACAGGGGGCGGATACAACCAATAAGGGCAGCATCAATTGTAGTTAAATTGTCAAAAACAGCCCGCACAGGGAGGCGGTAGAAGAAGGAAGACGGACCCAACAACCTCAAGCAACATGCCAATAGCAGGGCTACGAAGGAACCTCGGCGATGAAGAGGGAGTCAAAGCCGATGTTGGGGATTCGCAGGCGAAGAAACAACGAGACATTAGAATATTCGGCTCTGTACATGACAGGGCATGACCCCAGCCTTCCACCTCCAAACTCTCCTTTGGCGAAGAACGAAACGCCCCACGAGATATCCGTAAACCCTCATTTTGTATGGGGTCGAGAAGGCGCAAATATGCCGGAGACGTCTGTCCGTATATCGTACACGCATATTCCAACTTTAACCTGACCAATATGAGCAGCAGACTAAGCATAACCTTACGATCAGCACCCCAGGATGTAGATGTAAGATGGAGTAAGAGGTCCAATGAGCGGCGGCAGTTAATCTTCAGATTGAGGATATGAGGGAGATGTCAGGCGAGCATCCAATAACAGACCCAAGAACTCACCCCGACACAGCGCGGATGGGGGAGCCATACAAGGTCAGCAAGGGAGACAAATCACCTCGTCTATCCCGCTTACCACCCCTACGGAAAAGCTCGGTCTTCGTCTTAATGACGGAAAAAGTAAAACCCCGTGAATCACACCACGAAGTCACCCCATTGACGGCCAGCTGCATCTGACGTTCCATGCATGAAAGTTTGACTCCAGAAACATACAACGCCAGGTCGTCGACATAGAGAGAGCACCGAACGGAAGATGGGATGGTAGCAATGACACCAATAAAACCGACAGCAAAAAGCAAAACGCTGAGCACACTTCCCTGCAGCACCCCCCTCGACCATATCAAAATGACAAGACAGAGTGGTACCACAGCGAACCCGAAAAGAGACTGAAGGAAGAGGGGGGAAGCTGTCCCCTAAGGCCAAGCGAGTGCAAGCTATGGAGAACTCCCATTCTCCATGCGGAATCGTAAACCTTCTCGAGATCGAAGAGAACAGCTAGGACCATTTTATTAGAGGAGAAAGCCTCACGGATATCGTGGTTAACCGGAGAAGAGGTTCCTGTGTGGATCGATGATTCCTGAACCCAAACTGATGGGCGGAAAATGCACGCAGGCCCTCCAACGTCGGGAGAAGACGATTGTACACCAAGAGGAATTAGTTTATTGAGCATTGTAGGGAAGATATGTGCTGGTATTTTGGTCGAAAAAGTGCGTCAAGTGACTGAAGGACTGATTGATGAAGAACAAGGTGCGTTTAGAAGTGGTAGAAGATGAGTGGATCAAATCTTTACATTACAACAAATGATTGAGAAAATGAGAGAGAAGAATAAATCGTATTGAGGTTTTATGGATTTGCAACAGGCAAATGATAGGATTAATATGGAAGCTCTATGGCGGGTGTTAATGATAAATGGTGTTGGTGGTAAGCTTCTGAATGGAATCAAAAGTATGTAAACTATGTAAGAGGATAGTGAAGCGTGTGTAAGAAGTAAATGGACAGTCGAAAATGATTATGTGAGTTATAATATTCATCAGCAGAGTGCTGCAGGATGTGTTATGATCTACCTTGGTTATTCAATTGTAATCATGATTGGGGTATTATTGAATAAGCATGATGAGGTGGGTGGTGGTCAGAGGGATGGTAGTTAGAATGAGTGGAGAATGGAAGAGTATGTATGAAGGGTGCACTACCTATTATATACGGATGATTGGTATTTGTGTGGAGAAATCTGAAGAGAGTTTTGAGAGGATTGGTAGATGAGTTTGGCAGGGTGTGTAAAAGGAAGGTTTGAAAGTAAAGTCGATAAAAGAGTATATAAGTAACCTATGAGTTAATGGTTGTGAGTGATGAGACATCTCGGCGTAAAGTGATTATGTTAGATGGTGTGAGCAGCTGGAACAAGTGTCTGAGTTTAAATATTTTAGGAAATATATGTTGGATGATAAGGAAGGATGGTATGCAGAGTAGTAGTCAGGTAAAGTAGCGATATGGACAAAAAGGTGGCTGTACAATATAAAATCTGTTGGTAGATTGCAAAGAGTACATAAGTCATATAGTAGTGTCGACTAAGGGTCTTACATGAAGTATTATGATTACTATATAGTGTATAATGTACGGTATAGTAGTTCTAGAGAGACTTATGGAGTACTGGAATAAAGTAGAGATTAGATCAAAAGTACAATGTGTTCAGATATGGACAATCTTAGGGAGGCGCGTATAGGTGTGGGAATGATTGATATAAATAGGATATAATATATATTAGAGAGTTTTGTGGTGTGAAGAAAGGGGTAAATGAGAGAATAAATGAACATGTTTACGTATGATTGAGATGGTTTGGTCATGTGGAAAAGGATGGAATGATATGATGACTGGATTGGTTTTATATGATACGGATGTGTGGTGAATATGTGTTTGGGAACGACCGACTGGAGACCGATAGAAAAAAGTATGGATCGAGTCAGTAAAGAGGAATAATGTCTGTAGGAGTACGAAATGTGAGTTTGGCAGAGCGAGAAGAAGTGTGTAATAGGATATAAATGCGGGGCTTTGTGAGGGGGATGGTATGTAGGCCATACCTGTGGACCAGGGGTTAGAACCCTACATACTTGAGTAACGATTGCCATATATGTGAGAGGGTCCATCGCTGTCTCGCTGAAGTTTTAGGGTGGTTTACTGACTGAAACGAGTTTCTCACCTAATACGTTTAGGGGGCGGTAATAAGGCTGGTATCACTTTCTTTTCGACTTATTCAATATTCTTCTACTCTTTTCTGTTTCCGGTGCATGTCACGCGCCTTACCCCCAGTCTTGGGGGGGAAAAAAGGTTGTTATTGTTGTGTGCGTGTGTGTTGTTGTGTGTGTGTGTGTGTGTGTGTGTGTGTGTTGTAGTGTTGTAGTGTGTGTGTGTGTGTTGTGTGTGTGTGTGTGTGTGTGTGTGTGTGTGTGTGTGTGTGTGTGTGTGTGTGTGTGTGTGTGTGTGTGTGTGTGTGTGATTAGTGGTGTGTGTGTTGGGTGTGGTAGGTGTGTTTTATATTATTATATATATCAAATATATATATAGTGTATGTGTGTGTGTGTGTGTGTGTGTGTGTTGTAGTATAGTGGTGTGTGTGTGTGTGTGTGTGTGTGTGTGTGTTTTGTATGTGGTGTGTGATGTGTGTGATGTTGTGTAGTTGTAGTGTGAGTTATGTATGTAGTGTGTGTGTGTGTGTGATGTGTAGTGTAGTTGTGTGTGTAGTTAGTGTTGTTGTGTAGTAGTGTGTGTTGTGTGTGATGGTGTGTGTTTGTGTTTGTGTGTAGGTGTGTTGTTGTATGTAGTGTGTGTTGTGTGTGTGTGTGTGTGTAGTGTGTGTGATGTGTGTTGTGTGTGTATGTGGTGTGTGAATGTCTGTGCTGTGTCCTGCTGTGTTGTGTCAGTTTGTAGTGTGTGTGTGCATCGATGAGTGTGGTGTAAGTACGTGTGATGTGTAGTGTCAGTGCGTGTGTGTGTGCTCTGTAGTGTCAGCTGTGTAAGATGTTGATGTGGTTGTGTGATGTGAGGTAGATGATGTGTGTGTGTGTGTAGTGAATGAGTAGTGTGTGTGCTGTAGTCAGACAGATGAAGCTCCAGTAGTACGTGAGATCAAATGAAAAGTGACCATAACAGCACCCCTCAGCAATGTGGGGTAGGTATAGCTTAGTGGGTTATTTACGCTAACCCACTAGGCCTAAGCCCTCTATGGAGTATTAAGTGGTCACACTACTGAAAAATAGCGCTTATACAGTGAGAGCCCAAATAACAACTAGCTTAGGTACGCCAACAGAAGTTCGATGAGGACTTCAAATCATGCCGACTGTAGGTGTTCGTCCTTTCAGTGCGAGAAGAACGAACACACGCGCTAAGATCGGCCAATAAACCCAAAGCTACGACTCCAGTGCACACCTCAGAGGTACGTGCCAGTCCAGTACAAACTGTGGAGGCCTCTAGCCTACTACACTCATTCTGGCTGTGCGAGTCTGCGAAACCAGCTATCATAACCAATCGGAAGTTAGCGCTGCAGCTATATCATATCCGTGGTCACAACATTCCACCGTACCAATTATTCTATTTGCATCTTAATATCCGGTTTCTACTCACTCGCTCGATTAAAGCCCACGTTCCGCATCGTACTGCGCCATTGTTAACTTTGTGGAATTCGAAACTAATCGCGTCCGGTTGATCTGGGTCATATGCATATACTAACATTGAATTTATTTCTAATTCTTGGAGGCAAGATAATGTTAGCAACGTGAGACATTAATTATTATTATTATTCACTCTTATATGTATATATATATTATTCTTTTACTATTATTGTAATTATTATTATTAACTAATTATTATTATTTCTCTTTTGATGACTTATTATTATTATTATTATTATTATTATTATTAATTATTTTAATATTATATATTATAATAATATATATATACTATGTATCATTATATGTATATCATATATTATATATTATCACATATATATATATATACAGAGACATACTCACACAGTATGACCAGTATAGTATAACAATCTATATATCAGCTATAGTGAGAGGTAACTACAATACGATCCTTGCTCATACTATAGTATTCCATCCTTCACATGCGGCATAATTATACACTGAACTTAAGGAATGCTTAATAAGCAGAACAAGATACGGTGTGAGATAAACAACTTGATAAAAATCGTGAGAAATGATACGGAAAAAAGTTATGACGTTCTCCAATTTTTTATTTTTAGGAATAAATTTGAAATGTCACACAAACGCTTGTGTATGGGGAATCCGTCCCCAGTACCCAGACCCGTGAATGGTAGTATAATAAAAAAAAAGTTCTTTAGTGACAACGCCTATCAAAAACGTGCAACTTTATAAAAAATATAGGCTTAATGATATAAAATTTCTGAAAGACTCACTCAAATATTTTTTCAGGGTCATACCATTCTTGAGATCTTACTGTACTATGGTTCTTACATATAAAATCTCTATCGGTTCATTGACAAAATAATTCACCATTATAAAACATGTTAATAATACTGTAAACTCATAATGAAGACCATAACTTTTTCTGAGTAATTTTTTTACATCTTATATATGAGCTTCGCACCTCATTTTATATTATATACTGATGACTAGTATTGTGCATGATACCGATATAAGACAATATATATCTATAGCTATATATAATCCACTATAATATATATATACTAGGCTATAGTGATATACATATACTCAAATATATATCATTAATATCCGATATAACTATCATAGCTGAATTATACTATATCATATATATATCCAGCCTCTAGAAGAGCCACAATCCATATCTCAAAAAACCCCTACATACGACTAGCAGGGAAAGAACGCGAATACAATTGTTGGAATCATGCGTAAAGCTCACTATTCTTACGTGCGACGTGTAATTCCTACTCTGTAGGCATATTACTAATGGATTTATATTAGAACAGTATCATCATTTTCACTATACTAGCTATTAACAGATTATCACTATTACACTAATACTACTGCATACTTATATATATTCCATTCCCTATAATTTTCATTATATACCAACATGATATGATAGATTAGATATATTATAAATAATAATCATTATATAAAGATATACTATGCTATCCAATTAGCTCACTCTTATCTATAATATATCCATTCATATATATAAGATGTTCACATCGTCAGTGAAGCTTTTCTCCATGTATGACACAGCACACTGTCTACCGTCAAATGTATCATCTTATATTACATTTCTATCATAGCTTACATGGCTGTACAAATACTGTGAATAGCATTTGGTGAAATGCACTGGAAAACATCAATTTCAGTATTTTGCAACGAAACCTTAAGTACAAAACCAAAAAAACACCACAAAAAAACCATGCAAAAAAACAAAAAAATATAATAAAATATATTCTCAAAATACTTCTACAATAATCACTATTCTAATACGCTATACTACAGCGAAAAGGAATCATTTTTGGAATCCTGGTTTTAGAATGTATAATAGAAAATGTAAAAAAAATAAAAAATAATAAATAAATTACTTGTTAATAACATTATAGTAATATGATATTAAATCATTCGGTAGGCCTATTTCAGAGACTCTATTATGATCATGGTTGATCATACGTTACAATTAACATAGTGTTCTCTCGTTAAATTAAACTATAAGACTTCTTCTATTAGACACATCAATTCAAATACCAGTCAAACCCCACTGGAGGTTCACACTAAACCGATACGCTCCTACCCGGTAAGTCATCCACCTCTCAAGAGGTAAGTCTGCCGATGTATGCAGCCACACCTCGCACTCCTGCATCCGGTGCGGTATACCCGCTTCGAGGATATTCTTTAGTTAGAAACACAAACAAACTAACTAAAAATACTATACATAGTAAAGGTGCATATTATATTTTAACGAAGTAACAATAATCTCAGTCGCAAATAGGCTTTCTACCTGTCCATTATATTAATCTTAAAACCCAAAAATTAATAACATTCCAATTTTTTTCTTGCACTCACTACCTATTTCCGATATCTTACAAATTCGATTACGCAGGCAGTTTGCCAACATATACTGAATTCAACGTTTTCGCATAGCTCAGCTACATGATAGTTATTCAGGTTTTTTTTTCTTTTTTTTTCTTATTTTACTTTTCGGACATAAAAGTTACTCTCAGCATTCCTAGCAATGTAAACTTCCCTTTTCCAGATAGCTGTTGTAAACGTTTTTAGAGATATAGTAATGTGCGCTCTTCTAGAAGGCTCGACACATCCCGTCTCTACTCTGCTCTTGTCTAATCAACTACTCTCACCGCGCTCAATTGCCACATCCGGTTACTCAATTAATTTCTGTTAACACGCCGCCTTTGTCGAAAAATCACTAATAACATTACTCGTCGCTCATCTATAACTCATCCATCAATCAATTCTGCTTTCTCCTTCTCTCTCTCTCTTTTTATTGATTGCATTTTTTCTTGTTTATCTCTCTTCTGCTGCTCCTTCTTGTCCGTGTTGGTAGAGACTTGATTTTTCCCAAAAGCAGTTCCCTTCTCGACACTATCCTGGGCGAGAATCAGGTCTCTATTCTGTTCGGCCCTCTTCTCTTTCTCAATTGTCGTGCTCGTTTCCATGCGTCTCTCTCTCTCTCTCTTTCGTCTCTCTCTCTGCCATCAAAGCAGGAACATAAAACTTATAGGGTAATTAGTTATTTGAGTGCTGTAGCGGAAGATATCCCCGGATTTTTTTTGAAAGTCGCGGTGTCAACAACTGAGTGGACTGATTGCCGTCAAGATCTCAGTCAAATCTCTTCATCTTCATTGCACAGTGGCCTAATAGATGTGACATACTAGCAAGATCTAATTCATCTTTAAATTTTGACGAGATCTCATTAGTGAAGCAAGAATAAGTCTACGAAAAGACGGAAGAAAATTTGTAGTATATAGTAATGACCGTCGTTTGTTAAGCTTTTCACTACCACCAATAGAAAGCTTAATACAGTAAGTGGTAATTCTTGGGAAAAACCTCTGTGCAGAGTTATAACTGAGTCTCAGCTGACATACGGTGGGGTGGTTGCAGGTATTTTTTCTCATTACTTCTCACTCAACTATCTCTAATGCAGATCTCAAATAAACTTAATTCCCCTATTAAGTTCGACCAGTGAAAGCATGTGTTAAGTCTATCACATTGGAGATGGACAAATGAAGTGGCTTTAACTATTACTATTGGCTTGATGCAGAGCTTTGTTCTTTACTGATATATGTATCTTATTCATTTGTGTCATGAGGGTGCTATAAAAGATTAATCTAGAGGTTGTCGGTGGTATTAGCAACGTGTTTCGACTGAATGAAAGAATGCAAGGAGTCATGGTGTCTCGTACATAAAATTGTAACAAGCCGGGCATGATATTTTCAGCTCAGAGAATATTTAGAATACTTCGGTGTCTTCGAAGAATGCCTCTTGCTTCGAGGCGAAGTTTAATCGCTCATTAGGTGTGGGATAATACATCTATCATCTATCTCGATGTATTATAAGTCAATATGAGATATCGTAAGCTAGGTTAGTCGGGCAGACGGAGAACCAGCGCGATGGTGAAATCAATGATGGATAGGTGAAATTGGAACAAGTATCTTAGTTTAATATTCATGCTCTCTTCTTGTGTTTGATAAATATGGGCATGTCGTGATGCCAGCGCTGTCTAATAGGCCAAATTCTGTTACCTTAAGCTGCGGGAAACTGACTGTTCATTTAACTCATAAGTCATCCGCACAAAATCGAATAAGTCCTTCGTGTGACGTTGTCGCTATGTGCAGCTGCTGACAAGGGTCTATTCTATCCTAACTGTTGATTTCATCTTCGTTCTCTTCATTTTTCCTTCGCGTACTATCGTTGGTACATCTAGAAGCATGTTCCATTGGTGGTTCTCTATATGTAGACTTAGGCTTGTAGGTCTCATCATCTCTTTTCTTATAAATTGATCCACGAACTGATTGTTATGAGTTGAAGGTGGTAAAATAGGAGTAAATAGATCAGTTTACATCGATATAAATTTGCAGTGTGTATTTTCAGATGGTCTGTGGCGTGACATATTTCGAGAATTCATCAGGAGGATATACTATGTTCGATTGGGTCAATGCCGAATCGTAACTGCTGAGTGTTTGTGGAATCTAAATGCGCATCGGGAGGGTCTCTAAGATGTTCTCGATCGTAGGTCTTCTCTCGTTCATACGTCGTCATGCTCTCTCCTCGTCCTCTCTTCTTCTCTTCTCTTC
>JABUQX010050193.1:0-5000 GCA_015478945.1 Trachelipus rathkii
AGATCGTAAATACCTGATATCATAATATATTATTATATACTAGTACAACTTATGACTGTTTCTCTGGGGTAATATTAAAAGGCAATAGCGGGTATGTGAAACGTCCATTTTAAGAGATAGTGAGTATATTCCTTCCTCTTTGTAAAGTGCTAGCCAGTGAATATATATACCGGAAATATATTATTAAATGTAATAATATATATTAATATATTATTAATACTATATATAAGTATAATATATAATAAATTATAATAATATATATATTAGATATAATATATAATATTAGGATGCACGGACTCGCCCGGCTCCGGCGGAGCGAAATAGTCTCCGGTCTCCGGACCGGAGACTATATTTTCAAAAGGAGTTTTGAAATAGAATAGTATATAATGTAATTGAAGTATAATGAGTCTATTAATGAAATAGTTTATTTAGACACACTGATTTAACAAACGTGTAAAAAAATTATTTATAATATTTTTTGTTAGTGATATATTTAGTCAAGCAATAACTAATATTAGTAACTATATGATATATAAATAATAGATAGGTATATGAACACCATTTTATTCAACTAATTATTGTTGTAAAACTTAAAAGGGTTGACATTCACATGAGTCACCCATACAAAAAAATAGCTTTTGATAAATCTAGCTTTAAAAATGCAATACAGAAATAGGTAAACGAAAATTGGTTAAAAAAAACTTTTAAACCTACAATGCCATGATCAAGCAAAAGACTAAAAATTGTGATTGATATTCCTTAATACTGTTAAATTAAAGAGCTTATCTCAGTTTAACCAACTAACATTTGAAGCTATATAATTATATATATATATATAATATATTTATATATATAATAAATAAATTATATATATATATTGATATATATTAATTATATATATATATTAATATATATTATTATCTATATATCTATATTATATAATATATATATATAATATATATATAATATATTAAGATATATTATTATATATTAATATATATATACTATTATATATATACTCTACATATATATATATTATATATAATATATATATATACATAGTTATATTTATTTATTTAAATAAGCTGCAGAAGAAGGCAGTGATCAAAGGGAGAAATTTGTTGCAGGGGAAAGCAAACAGACGAAATATGAATGGAAATCAGGATAACCCTAAGAAGAGAAGAACGAAGACCTGAGGTATGTCATCAGAGAAGTGGCAGAGAAGATTTTGGTAAAAGACTGGCTAGGTACAGAAGAGAAATACCCATGCGTGGAACGAAGAATGTGAAAAAAGGAATTAAAGGAAAACGGGGAAAATGAGAAGTTGCTTGTAAAAGGAGAACGCGTAGAAGGAGAATTGTACAGAAGGAATAAGGCAGAGAGAATAGAGGAAGCAAAAAAAGAATTGAGACGGAGAGAAGTGGAGGAATAACGAGATATGTGGGAGGGAGACAAAAGCTATTTAGATGGCGAGGCGTTAGTGAAAACAAAAAAGTAACGTAGAAATATAAAGATAGAAACAGAGAAATTATTGTGAGACCGGAAGAAAGAAATGATACATGGACCGAATACTATGAAGATCTGTAAATGTACGATTAGAAACAAGAGAGAAGCGAGATCAGACGAGGGAGGAGGAAGAGGAGGAGAAGGCGAGAGATACACGGTGGAGAATATGATAGAGCTTATAAAAGGATGAAGAGGTAAAAGCTCCAGAGGGATGGAAGTGGCTATGGTAGTTGGTGTGTGGAGGAGGAAAGAGCTGAGAGTGACAATAATCAGTTTTTGATGCACAAGGGTTTAGAGAGAGGGAAAGGTAAGGGCAAGCAAAGATAATCAAACTGATCATCCATTTCCACATACTGATTTCCAATGAATATAAGGTATTCACTGATGGGCATCTGGCGAAAGATATACGAAAGAATATTTTAGAGGAGGTTGAGAGAGGTAGAGCCTAGACTCGGAGAAGACATACGGGTATAGAAAGAGGAGAGGAAAGACGGACCTCTTATACATACTGAGATTTTTTTGGAGACCTTGCTCGCCTTCTTTTTTTAATGTAGCTCTATAATAAGGAAGAGATTCTTTGTACTTTCATGCGATCGGCAAAAGGTAATTTGCATCGGTGCCAGGGAGAAAAGCTCTGGAGAGAGCTATGGAGAGGATTATCCGGAGGAGAGGGTAAGAGTTTAAAGATGGCAATAGAACGTATTATGGAAATGTGCACTTGTAATGTGAAAACGAGGGAAGAAGATAGATGGTTTAGAGGTGAAAACAGGAGTATAAGTGCAGGGTGTTATTTAATCGCCAACGCTGTTTATAATTATATTGTAACGACGTGGTGAAAGGAAAAGTGAAAGAGAGACTGGGAGAAATTTGAAGTCGACATAAGGCATATGCGGACGATCCGCTGTTGGACTGGAAGAGGGATAGAGACGGATTCGAGAGTGTAAGAAGTTGTTTGAGGAAGAGTTTGGAAGGAACGGCAAGGATGAAAGAAAACGTACAGAAGACAGAGATATAACAGTAACCGGAGGAAAACGTGAGCGCGGTGATGGTGAAGAGAGGAAGGAGCGTCCAGGATGTGGAGGCATCAATTATCTCGGAGGATGTTTTAGCAGAAGGAGAGGAAGTGGAGAGAGATTACGCGCAGAATGGAAAAGTAATGGATTAGTTATGGAAGCCGGTAAACCGAAGTGATGAAGAGAGTAGAACATGCGGAAGAGTGGGCTTAGGCTTCGCTAAAGTGATTTTTACATTATACTGACCGACACTGCTGGAGAACATGGACAAGGCAACCGAGAATAAAGTACAGTAGACATACAAGCGGCGGAGATGAGAGTATTAAGAAACTAATGAACTGGAAAAGTAGGAGGGGAGAGATCAGGATAATAGAGAGAATGACAGTAAATTCGATGAGAATTATTAATGAAGTATGGTGGTAGAAGAAGAGAACGTATAAGGATACGAGGAATGTGGAGATTGAGATGTGGCACTCTGGAGAGCGATGTGAGTAGGAAGACATATGCACAGAAAAAATGTGGGAAATTGGACAACCGAGCGGCCCGAAGGTAGAAAGACAAGGGGAATGAACCGAAAAAGAGGTGGGCGGAGTCGGTGGAGGACTCTCTGGATAGATGTCAGCTACCAAAAATGAGAGTGCTGAAGAAAAGAGGAATAGTGCAGGAGAGGGATGTCTGGAGAAATGAATGTCTTGCGCGACTGACAGGAGGAAGAATCCTTCCTGGGAGAGGAAAAGAAATATACTATAGATATAGTATAATTATAATATATATATATATATATATATATATTACTGGTACTATATATAATATATTATATAGTAATATACTATATATATATTATATATGATATATTATATATAGATAAAAAAAAGTATTATAACTATTGGATATATATATATATAACTCGACGGTATCCAGATTACCGAATAAAATTACTGAGTAATTAGAGTATCACAAAGAAATTTTATGAGAAAATTAAAATTAATATGTGTAACACAAAGTCAGTGAAAAGAAAGTTAAATAGCTTATGCATTGCTATTAGGTAACCATTCTCTAATATTTAAAAACAAATGCTCTTAAATTATGATGACGAAACAGGAGTTGATCAGCTAGTGTTGGAGAAGACAATTCTTTTACTTGTATAATATTTCCTGCTGGCTAAATATTCTCTCGCTAAATACACTTGAAGGTGGAGCAGAGAGATATTTCTAGTAATTCTTTAAGAATGCAATCAGGATAAAAGAACTTTCTTTCTTTCCACCTAGTGGATCAGAATCCGATTTTCGTTCCAAAAATGGTGTGCTGCAAAAAATTTATCCACAGTAGTTTTGAATAGTATTTTTCTAATTCATGTTGTTTTCTCTCACTGCTGCTTCTACGTTTTGCATTTAAACTTTTTTCCTTTGATCAGTTCCACTTGGGTTTATTGTATCTATGAATATTCTTCATTTTCTTCTGACGAATTTTTCTGTAGATGTATCAAGCACTTCCAGAATGACTGGTTTTTCTTCTCAATATCTCGTTCATTCAGGTTCTCATGTGAATCTGTATGAGAGCTGATCATTTGTAATCACATGTTGTTCATAAGAATCTGAAAACTTAATGTAAGCTTTCTTTAGTTTTCTAAAAGTTTAACTTCCTTCTTGGCATGCAAATTTTATTTTATTCTGATCAATAATATCAAAGGGAGCTAAATTGTATTGTGGATTTAGGAACTGTTGCAAGTATTTAAAGTTTCTTCTTTTTAATTAATGGTAGTAATATAGAATTTAAAAGTTCAACTTTCATAGTTTTTACATCGTTATCCTTAAATTTTTAGTAAATATTTTTGCAATGCATTAATGCAGTATTACAAAGATAATCTACATCACATCACTCGCCTTTTAGTTAAATTATTCAAATGGTAGTAGCAATCTAATTATATTCTCAATTAAGCACCTGATTTTTGCTTAAGAATAATCTAGATTGTTTTTTTGAATATGAGAATATATAGTAATTTGCAAGTGTTTGCTCTGAGATGGGCATTCTTGCAGCATATAATATAGATTGAATTCCATCTTGTTTCCACATCTTGGATAAGTTGTGTAAGGCAAGTTTGAAGATGTTTTATTTCAGTTAACTTATAGTTTAGCAATTGGGTGATCTAACTAAAATTTAGCCCTTCTTTCAAGGAGTGTAAAACTTCTCTAGTAGTTTACTACTAGGAATCCGGCCGGAGAAGGTCATGATGATGCTGTTTTAGGTCAATCATTGGTAGAAGTTATTTATATCTACTATATATATATATATATATTATTATATAATATAATAATAATATTACTAGTATATAATATATTATATATATATATATATATATTATAATATATATATATAGATAATATAATATTATATATATATATATATTATAATATATAATATATATATATATGAGATCTTAATAATATATATATTATTAGTCATTATATATATATAATATAT
>JABUQX010050193.1:10000-18428 GCA_015478945.1 Trachelipus rathkii
AAATACACGCACTTGTGTTAAACTTTTTTGTGCAAAATATAATTTATGTCGATTCTTGATTTGAATACGAGCAAAAAGGAACATTAAATTTTTAATTTTTAAAAATTTTTAAAAGTTTAAAAAAAACTGCAACAATCTATAAATTCTAAGCTTTACAAGAATATATGTAAATTTTATAGATTAAAATCATTTGCTTATAAAATGATCACATTTAGATTCTTCTCGAGATCTTCCAGATAATCATGGTGAGCAAATCAACATTAAAAAAAACATTGATAAAAACTTTCCGATTAAGACTTTGTCTCTTTGAAATTTGCTTTTCGCTTGCGACGTTATAATTGTGAGAACTTTGTTACGTTAGCATATATACGATTCATATGAATTCTCTTAATTTCTTAAATTGTTTAGAGAGAATTTAATGGTTAACGCTGCTGTGCTTTTGATAAAAGAAAGTTCAGAATGTTATCCTTGTGAAAGGCTTATTATTAGATCAAAGATCTAATTTAGGATATAATGTAAAGACTTGACTGAGCAGTTGAAGACAGTGATGTAGAAGAGTTGTTAAAAATGGGATGAGATAGAATGAATGTTGCTTAAGCATGGGACAGATTCTTTTCTTCTTATTGTAAAATGTCAGAAAAACGAAATGCTTTTGCTACTACTACTACTACTACTACTACTACTACTACTACTACTACTACTACTACTACTACTACTACTACTACTACTACTACTACTACTATGGAAGCTCAAAATTTCAATGATTTATAGATATTTACCGAATGAACCCTAACTTTTTCATATCCGTTCTATAATAACATAATTATCATGTTACATTTTTCTGTTTTAATTGGAATGGATTTGAAATCTTTTGGGATGTGTCTCGATTTTCGCAATTTGAACTAATTTTATTTTTTCCGTTTTCAACATCGGGTTTTAAATGATGGATGTTTGGGGAGAGCGCGAAGACAAATGAGCTGACGAACCAAAATACGTTGAATATATATACAAATATATTTTTAAAAGACTTTTTGAGCAATCTGGATAATGAGTTTTTCAAATCTCAGGGGAATATTGAAACTTAAAACGGTGATCGATTTCACCGCTGTGAGCATAAAGTAAAATGTGATGCCTCTCTCCCTCTTATTAATAATAAAATAAAGAGGTAAAAAACAAACATACTTATTTTTTAGTTATATTTCTATTATTTCTTACTTTTTATCTTTAATTTTTAATAAATTCATATTGTAACAAATAAGATTTCCAATACTTAATTCTTCGGGCTATTAGTTAATATACGAAAAGTTATTTATCAAATCTTCGTAATTATATAATATATAATTATATATTATTATATATAGTAATTATAGTATATACTTATATATATATATTATATTATTAATATATATTATAATATATTTAGTTATATATTTAATATATTTTATAATATATAATATAATATATATATATATATATATATATATATATATATATATATATATACATAAATATATGTATATGATATATATTATTATATATTATATATAATTTACTTATAATATATATATATATCTTCTTATATTAGTAATTAATATATATATAATATATAATATATTTATATTATATATTATATTACTATATATATTTAATGATATATATATATATATGATACTATTATATATATATAATATATATTATATACTATATATTATATTATATATGTTTATAGATATATTAGTTAAATACTTCAGAACCATATATTTATATAATGTATAATATTATTATATTATATATATATATATAGTATATATACTATCATATATATATATATAGTATATATTTAGTGTATATATATATATAATAGGTCGTTATTTATAACATATATAACAATTTACCGAATCTCCTAACTTCGTGTTCTGGTGCTTAAAAATCTGGTCTTCCTTTACATTTAAATAATCTCTGTGCTTCTGTACTGTTCTCTTAGCAGAACAGATTTTCACGCATTTCCTTGGAATTACATTACTCTTCTTCACAGAGAATGTTAATACTTCTCATCCAAATACTTGACGTCTCTATTAGGAGGATTTCAATTGATACACAAACAACTGAAATGGTTGGGTTCCTCTCATACCTGAGTTAGGTGGGGAGGGAAGGCCGAATCATAGCCTTCCACGATCTGGAGAGCTATAAAGACAAACAATTCCGGATCGTCCCCCAACAATTCTTGAACACATTGACCTATGTCACCACATGTCCTTCTCTCTATAATACACCTTTCGCTCCTAAGGTAAATCTGACCACAACCTTTTATTACTTAATCATTTTAAATACTTTTCTCTCCACAGCTCCATCTGCCCCTACGCGTTTTTTCTGGACTTTGATCGGGCCGAATTGGGGGCCTTGCGTTGTTCTACGCTAACTATAATTTGGAGTGAATGCTTTGTCTCTGGTGACGCTTCAACTTCTGCCGATAAGGTGGGGCTGTAATCGTTGATGGGAGTGCAGGTTCATTTTTCATTCCTTCTTCGACTAAAATCTTTCTCTCCTCAAATACCATGGTTCGATCGTGCTTTCTCTAGGCCATTCAGGCTAGAGACATGCGTATCGGAAGTGGAAAACTCGTTCTACTATCACTCTAGCTAATTTTCTTTCTATAAATCGTTGCCAGGGATACTCTTCGACGAGCAAAGCGGGCTTTCATAAACGAAAGTGCGCTAAACTCCTTGGTTTCTCCTTACTGACAAAATCTTTTGGCCTCTTGCAAAACATTCTATAAAAACTCTGTAATCTTGTCTTTCCTCCTTATTATGCGCTCTGATGGTTCTGTTGTAATTCGTACCCAACTGAACAAGGTCAATCTCTTGCCTCCTATTTTCCTCACTCAACCCTGGACGATTTGGCATTCCTCCTCCTCCTTCTTTCTCTCCACAGGTGTACTATGCCTTTGCCTGTGATTACATTCAGAGTCGGGTGCATGGGTTCCTTGAAATCTACGGAACGTTAGGAAGGTGCGGGTGAGGCCGAGATGGGCATTCCTCCACGAAGTTTGAGGAGTGTGCCTTCCGTGCTTTCCCCGCCCTTCGTTCAACTATATTCTATGTCTCAATGCTAGCACTTTCCATCAGTGTTGGAAGCCCGCACATGTCAAACCCATATCCGAAAAAAGGAAAGCCGCTCTGATCCTTATACTATCGCCCTATAAGCTCTTACTTGTATTCTATCTAAGATCTTTGAAACTTTCTCAAATCTCATTTCTTAAATCATCTGGAATCTCATTATTCTTTCGATCGCCAGTAGGCTTTCGGCGCTCGAGGGTCTTACTGGCGAATATACTTCTATCTTTTACTGATTAATGGTTTTTACCCGCCCTTAGGAACTACGGGGAGACTTAGGTGGTGGCGCTTGAATATCCAAGCATTTGACCGGGTATGATGGACGCGTCATGCTCTCCAAGCTCCCTCCTTTGGGTTTATCTCCATCTCTTTGCTTACTTATGTCTAGCTTTCTTTCAATCGCTCAATTCAGCTGTTGTTGATTGGGCGATTCTTCTTCCTTTTCTGTCATAGTGGCTGTTACTCAAGGGTGAGTTATCTTTATCTCTTTATCTACTTTTCATTAATGATCTTCTCACTGCACTTCTAACTCTATTCACTCATATGCCGGATGGAATCGACCCTTCATTCTTCAATATCTTCAATTTTGCTCCTTCTTTTACTTATAGAATTTGCCTCTCGTCTTAATATTTCGATTCTATTCTAGCTGATCTGGATAGAGAATTTCCGGGTGGGGTCGTCTCAACCTTGGAAATTCAATTCTTTAAAAACTCACTTCTACATCTCCCTCTATAAGACACCTTTCTAACTTTCATTTCATTCTTTCGACGGTTCTCTTTGTCTCTCCTGTTGACAAATATAAACATCCTTGGCACTTAAACATAAACAAAAAAATGTATTGGAACCTCACATCACAGCGTTGCTAAGGCCGGCCTCAAGGAGTGGGTTCGGATGTTTAGACTGACGAGACTATTTTTATCTCTTCACAGAAACTCAAGTAGGTCGAAGGGCCCCTTACTTACAAGTGTAGGAAGTACTGCTCTAATCATATCTGGGGGGGCTCGCTTTCACCCGGCTTTTGGATAAGGTCAAGTTCTAGACAATACAGTTTATAATCTTCCCAAGTCCTTTCTAGTCACTTGACCCTCTATCTTGCGGCGCGATGTTGGTGCTTTATCTTATTTCTATAGGTACCGTAGCGGCAAGTTGCTCGAGGGAACTTTCATCGCGCTGCCACCACTTTAGACGCCCTCGAGCCACAAGGGGTGCCATGTGTGGCACATGAGTTTGTGTTGATATCAGCAACTCCAGACTAGTTAGCTGCGGTGCCTCCTTCTTTCTCGCCACCTCTGTTCTGTGGAATTCTTCTTCATCTTCTGTGTTTCTACTCATTTAATCTCACTCACTTTAAAGCCGCGCTGTTGCCTCATCTGCGTGATTTGTGTTAGTTGAATTTTGTATGTTTATAACACCCTCTTTGATTTGGAATCATCGTAAAAACGTAGATAACGTAAAAAAAAAAATAGTATATATAATATAATAATATAGTATATTATATAATATATATATATATATAATAAATATATACTATTTATATATATAATATATATATATTACTATATATTATATATTATATATAAATTATGATATATTATCATATAGATATAATATTTAATACATATATATTATTATTTAATATATTATATATATATCGAGTTTGAAGATAATTGGAAATTATATAATATCACCACTTAAATTAAACTTATGGAAATGTTGGTTGAAATACTTCTTAAGGGCGTGTTAGATGGGAGAAGAATTAATAAAATTAGAAATGAACGTGTTAGGGTGATTTGTGGTTTATTATGTTTGTTTGGTCTAATGGAAAGGAAGGATGATAGTCTGTTGGTTAAGCGGATGAGGAAAAGTGATTGTGTTGAAAGTCGATTGGTTGAGAGGCCTATTAAAAGTAGATTGATCCAGAAAGGAGGTCCGGGGAATGGAAGTGAATTTAGTGAGGTGAAGAAAGACGGTGACATAATAGGAGTGATTATTTGAGTGGATTTATGATGAGCACTGACTAGGAAATGAAGTCTGATTGACGAAATAGCACAGTGCGGGTCTGTCAGGTTGCTGTGAAGCCTTACGATGTATTTATTGACTTGCTTCAAGCTTGCACTTTAGGATACTTGAGGGAAGGTATTTCCTTTTGATTACGCCATCTTAAACTACTTAACTACTGTTTCCGGTGTGTGTATGTGCATTGACCCCCAACTGAGGTCTTCCATATTTAAGATGACGGAAAAGATGGAATATACAATGGCTGAGGTGGACGATAGATAGATAGATTAGATAGATAGCTAAGACAGACAGTTTAAGACAGACAGACAGTTTGTAGGAAAGGAGATAGATGATAGATGATAGATAGATAGTAGATAGATAGATAGATAGATAGATAGAATATAAACAAAAGAAGGTACGGAGGAATTCGATAGTTATAAAAGAAAATTTAACCAATACCGAAGCAAAATGAAAATAAAATAGAAAATTCAAATAAACGGAAAAAATATTTTATTCAAAGAATTTTTATTACTTTTCAAAATTTGTATTTTTCGAACTGCTCAATTTTTTATGGCATTGTCTTTAATATCAATAATATACTGTAATATACATTAACTGTATATTATAATTATATTATATATATATCTATATTAATATATATATATCTATTATATATAATATATATATTTTACAAATATATATAGTAATAATATATATAATATAAGTATATATAATGATATATATATATATATATTAAGTAATATCAATTGTCTCCATTACCAACAAGAAATTTAAACCGTTAGAGCCAACTATTAATAATAAAACAAATCATTCTCAATAGTTTCGCAATGCATTATGCAAAAGTTTGAAATTTTAGTTTATAAAAATAGTCAATCTACTTCATTAAATCAGAGGAAAGAAACATTGTAAAAAATAAAAGAAACCAAAAACGTGCAATGCAGAAATTAATTGAAACTATTTTTATATTTTAATTTAATTAATTATAGTTTAAAACCTTTACAAAAACCTTTTTTTAACTGGAAGATATATTTTAAGATTAAACTCTCGATATTAAAGAAGAATTATTAAATTTACGGATTTTCTAGCTTCACGAATTGGACAAGTTTAAAAAATTTATAACGTGTTCCTAATTCTTAAATTTAAATTTAAAACGAAACAAGTGTATGAGTATTACAAGAATATAATTTAAACCTAATAGAATTGAATAATGAAGTAAACAAGTTATTCAATTTGACGAACGAACAGACACTAACAGTGCATTCGTTTGTTGTAAGGTCAAAAAAACACATCGAGCTAAAAAATCAAACATTTATAAAATCTGGAAATAAAAATTTTAAAAGCAAAGCTTTTTATAGTTCTCTTTTTTATTTTAAATAAATGAAATAATAAAAAACATAGAATAAAATATATAAAAACTCGAAGCCTTAAAAGCATGACAAATTGAACATTGTTAATCCAAACGGACATGTCAGCCTTTAATTAGACGACTATTGCACACACACACACTAATCAGGTAACCACAAACAGTCCTTACCATTAAGTTTAATAAATATTTCATACAAACTGATTATATACTACTATATATATAGATATATAATATATATAAATATATTATATATATATAATACTTATATTCATAGTATATATATTATATACTATATATATAAATAATATAGATATACTACATATAATATATATATAATATATATATAATATATATAATATTATAATAATATATATATATATATTATATATAGTATATAATATATATATATAATTTGGAGACAAGGTTTTTCCCTTTTTCTCATACTTATTTAATTTCCCAAGATTGGGTTGAGGTACCGACAACATACAACAAGACAGAACACCGTTGAAGTAAAAAAATATTACCTAGGGCTTTATAAGACAACGACGAATATTCATGTTAGTGTCTCGGAAATGTAGGTTCATCCTCTGGACCAGAGGCACATTATAGGCCCTCGCACAAAAACCCGTAATTCTTCCCTATTTTGCCCAATTTTATCTGTCTATTGCCAACATAATTCCTTTCTTCAGAAATTCCATAATGATCATCCACTGTTTTCTCTGTCTCCAGCCTGTCGAGTTTCCACAGCACTCACAACTATAAATTGCTTAACCAACTACTATCATCTTCTTTCCGAATATGACAAAATCACCTTATTAACTTTCGTTTATTCTGCCATGTACGCTTTTCTTCTCAAAACAACTCCTAAAATAACATGCTTTCCCCTAACCACCTTAAAGATTTCATCCATAATATATATATATATATATATATATATATTATATGTATATATTGTATTTATATATTATATATATATATATATAATATATATTATATAATTAATATTATATTATACTATATATATATATTATATATTATATATATATATATATATTAAACTTTTCCTTTAGTTATTTTGATGTTTTTCTTTTTTTATTTTAAACTTTATCTTTTATATTTTGGTCCTTTTAAGGTCTTTAAATGAGTATAAAAGGTAACTATCTCAACCAATTTATACATCCACTGAAAATTTCAAGTTAATTGGACAAATGGGGAAAATGCGGCCATTGAAAATAGTGGCCCAGTCTGTAAGGAAGAGAGTTCGGCCAGAGGGATGGAGAGGGGGGAGGGGAGGCAGTGGAGGGAAGGGAGGGGAGGGGAAGGGGGAGGGAGGGGAGTTAGGATCTTTTAGGAGATAGATAGATAGAATGAAAAAAGAAAGGAAACAAAGAAGGATTAAAATTAAAATGAATTAAGATGAAAGTGGAGGTAGTAATAATGGGATGATGGATGAAGAAGAAGAAAGAGAGAGAAAAAAGAAAGAAGAAAGAAAAAGGAAGAAGGGAATATATAATAATTAATAATAATATATAATAATAATAATAATATAATAATAATATAAAATATATATAATAAATATAATAATAATAAATTAATATAATAAATAAATATAATATAAATACATAAATAATAAATATAATAAAATAAATAATAATAAAATAAAAAGCGAAATTAAAGTGCAATTTAAAAACATTTAAACTATTTTTTGTGATTTACATAATATCTAGAGTCAATTTTTGGTTTGATCTACGAGCAAAAAGGAACATTAAATCAGTTTACGACTTCAAAAATGGCGAATCTTTCCAATATTATTGCATGTTGGTCTCCGTCAAATGGTTGTCAAGGTCCGACATAAATTTGATAAAATATTATTGAGGATCGATGGCCAAACTGATGTCAAACTTTTATTGAAATAAATTATTCTAAAATA
>JABUQX010050195.1:0-17500 GCA_015478945.1 Trachelipus rathkii
TATCATTTAAGTTGTGAAAAAAACCTGTATTTATTTAATAAAAATTATATTTATATTTAATAATACACATATTCTAAAATTAACTTACCTATAACTGCTTTTAAATCTTTAAATATTTTCATCGTGCAATATATATATAAATATTTATAATAACTCTAAGGTATAGAAAACAAGATTGTGTGTGTGTATGCATGAATTCCTTACATTATGTGATATTATATATAAATATATTCAGAGTCATAGTCTTGAACTAGATTTCATAAAAGGCCAACCTTTATGACTCACGCTTAATATCCACCATATATATATACGGATCAAATCGTGCGGAGTATGAAGACTATCATATCGCACTTGTCTTGTCACGTATCAACTTATTATACATTGAATTTTAGTCTCAGTAATTCAAAGCTCTCACTTATTCACACACAGGGAATTAAATATAAATGGAGGCATAAAATAATTATTAATTTTCATTTAGTTATATAATGAGTCACTTTAAAATAGCGTAGATTTCATTTACTCTCTCTCTATCTCTCTTTTATTTCATCTATATTATTGTTCATATATATATCTCATATACTCTCTCACTCTTACCTACATTCTCTATCTCATCTCTCTCTCTTACTTACTCTTATATACCTCTCTCTCTCTCTAATCTCTATCTCTCTATCTTCAATCTCATATCTCTCTTACTATTCTACTTCTCATCTTCACTCTTACTCTATATATCTCTCTTCTCCGGGTTCACACTCTCATCTCTCTTTCTCATACTCTATATCTTCACTCATCTCTATATATTACTCATCTTATACTCTCTATATTTCACTCTCTCTAACTTCACTCTAAATCTATCTCATTCATAGTCACTATTCATATATATATCATCATCTTACTATATTCACATTCTCACTTCACTCATCTTCTATCCTCTGTATAAGGTTATGAGCGATTAAGAAGTGGGTTATGATTTTTTATGGAGTTTTACTTATACTGTGAAATTTTTGGATAATTTAAATAGATGTAATTTATTTTCTAAATGAATAGGATAAAATTTATTATATTTCAGGTTAGGGTGATTGACTCAAGTACTTGAGGTGCTCCTTCAATTTCTCCTGAAAATCCTGGGAGGTTCCGCCTTACTACTTAAGAATATAAGGGTCAAAGGGACCTATTGAAGTCCCAACTAATTATGAATATTATTATTATTATATTATTTAATTATTAATTATTATAATTATTAATTATTATAATTATTTAATTATTTTATTATAATCACATCTTACAATATATTATAATTTATTAATTATTTATATTATTATTATTATTATATATATATTATTATTATAAATTATTTAATTATTATATTTATTATTATTATTAATTATTATTTAAATATTAATATTAATTATTAATTATTATTAATTATTATTATTATTATTTATATATAACGTATAATTTAATTGTTTTAATTATCAATCTTTTTTCTATTGTTATCTTGATAATGAATTAAAATCAGACATTATTATTATTATTATTATTATATATATGTAATTATTTATTATTATATCTAATTTTGGTTAATTTATTATTATTATTATTATATTATATAGATATTATTATATTATTATTATTAAATTATTTTATTATTAATTATTTATGATATATATTATTATTATAATTATTATTAATATATTATTGATACGAGATTTTTAATTAATATTATTTAAGTTTAATTTATTATTAATTTAATTATATAATTTATTATTTATTATTATTATTATTATTATTATTATTATCTATTATATTTATTTAATATATTTTTCCAAAACCAACTGTTCGATATATATCCTTTTTTTTGTATTGTAACTTTTTTTTTAATCAATTATGTTATCACTCCTTAGCATTATTATATTAATATATGATAATTATTATAGTATATAATATATATATTCATTATTATTATTATTGTATAAATTTATTATTTATTATATATTATTATATATTAAATATTATATTATTATTAATTAATTTCATTATATTATTATATTATTAATATTATATATTAATTATTTTATTATTATATTCAACTTATTATTAATTCTATTATATAATTATTTATATTATTATTATTATATATTTATATATATAATTATTATTAATTTATTTTACTTCAGTTTTTATTATGTATTAATTAATCAGTATATTTATTATATTATATGTATAATTTTATATTTATAATTATTATGATATATTATAATTGTTATTTAGATTTAATTATTATATTTAATTATAATTATTATTATTATAATTATTATATAATATAATATTTTTCTTTAATTGTTTTATTATTATATTAATTTGTATAATGTATTTAAATTATATTAATTTAATATATAATAATAATAAGTATTAATTAATTAGTAATATTGATAATTTAAATATTAATATTAATTAGATTATAATTAATTTAATTAATATTAATATTAATTAATTATTAAATATTTAAAATTTAATATAAACTTTAGTGTCAGATATTATTAATATAATTAATATTAAATCTTAATATATATTTTATAATATTTAAAATAAAATTAATAATATGATTAATATAATGTCTTGAATATTATTTATATACAAATATCCTTTTTATAATATTAAAATAATTAAATACATAATAAAATATTTATTAAATTATATATGAATATTCTTTAAAGATATCCATTAATAATTAAATTACAATATGGAAAGTATTAATATTATTATAATATTAATTAGTAATAATTAAATTCTTATTATATTAATATTTAATATTATAGATATTTTAAATATTATATTTAAATATTATATTATATAATAATTAATTATAATTTATAATATTATTAATTATATATGATTAATTATTGAATATTAAGCTAATATAGTAGTAATTATATATACTAGATTAAATTAAAGAAATTTAAATATTAGATTAATTTAAATATTAATATTAATTATATTATTATAAGAATAATATTATGATAGTAGTAATTTATATTATAGATTAATTATCCTTCTTTATGAATTATTTCGCTTTCCAATTAGTGAATTATCAGTGCTGGAAAAAAAAAAATTATATTAATAATTTAATATTAACATTTAATAATAATTTAATTAATTAAATATTTAACTTTAAACTTTAGCATTATATAATATTTAAAATATTTAATATTTAATCCATTATTTAATATTTAATCAATATTTAAAATTAAGTCAATATATAAATATGTATAAAATAGTAAATTATTAGATTAATTTAAAATATTAATAATTTATATATTATATTAATTTATAATATTATTTATATAATTATTATATTATTATATAATTATATATTTATATATTATTATATATTATTATATTTATATTATTAAATTATTATTAATATTATTTATTTATTATTTATTAATATATTATTTATTTTTTTATCTTTTTTTTCTCTCTAATTGCTCTTTGCTTATTATTTAAATTCATTTTATATTAATTATAATTTTATTATATATATTATTATTATATTATTATATTATTATTATTATTGTTTTATTGATTTTATTTATTATCATTAGTTAGATATATATGATGTTAGCTACAGTTTATGAATTATTTGACTATTATTCATTAGTTCACTATTATTTGTTTATTATTATTTGATGTGTTATTATTATTATTTTATTGTTATTATTATTTATATATATATTATTATTTATTTTTACTAATTAATTAGATGATCGTTTTAAATCTTATTATACTTTAATAATGATTAATCTAAAGTATATTTTAATGTCATATAATTATATATTAGTATAATGAGTTTTATAATTATTATTATAAATGACTATAATGATAATACATGACTAAACTAAATGAAAACTTTAATAATGAAATGTTAAAACATAGCCTAATCTCTCTGAATAACTAATATAGTACCTATAGATAATATATTATATATATAGATATAGTATAAGTATTTTATATTTATGTAGAACTTTCTCCTCTATCTCCCATATAATGATATTGACGAAAGAAGAAGGAACGCTAGAAATCGGTATACACAGCTGATTTACAAGAACAATATAGATATCCTATGGAAAATACAATCAGAAGCTCAATCAGATTATGCGAACCATATGAGAAGTGTATAAAAGCACACGGACTATATCGATACGAGTAAACCATTTTTTTTATTGTAGAGCGTTTAATTGCGAATATTTATGTGTATAGTTGTGAAAATTTTGTTGCTGGTATGTTATGTGTAAAAAAGATATAATATAATATTTCACGGTAGATTTTTTGCTAGGGATATATCTCCTTTTTTAGGTGACTGAGAGGAGAGAGAATAGATATATATTTATTTATTAACATTACAATATATATTATTAGTTCTTTTTATTATTTGTTATTATATATATTCACATTATTTATATTAAGTATTAGTAGCTATTATGTGCGAAATTTGTTTATTGGTCTATTAGTTTGTGTGAAGCAATGATAATAGCAAGATAACTTAATTACTCTATACCACCCACTCTTTAGAGTCTTATATATTTATACTATTACCTAACTACTCTACTAGAATATTAAGATAACGCACACTTCAACTGTAACTCGGAGTTACTTATTATACGATTTTGAGTTCTGGTTTTTCCTGTCTCACTATATATTTGTACTGAGATACAACTCATTATTCAGTTATTAATGTCTTCCCCAGAATACCTTCACTCACATAGTTGCATACACACAACCTTGGTAGCTTTTATTATAGTGTTTTCAAGTGCCAGTTTGATGGTTGCTTTCTTTATGTGTCCTCTTTAGTTAATTTTAATCTCATGTATATCTTTAGTATCTTGTCGCATAGGAATAATCTTGTTAGGGTGATATGGTTAATTAAAGAAATTGGGAACTCATTGTTAGTTGGTAGTGTAAGTCGGTTATTTGGTTTTTTATGTATTTGTATAAATTATTACAAAAAATCCAATTGGCCCGCACAGTTGAGATATGCGCTTTATTAAAAATCTATTGCGGTGGCCTTGTAGCATAGTGAAGGTACTTTTCTGGATTTCCGATTGGCAAATCATGGGCAATGGATTCTTCAAAATGTTGTTACGCTGTCTTTATAGTCGCTATTGGCGGATGACGGGCCTTGCAATGGCTGACAACCTATGGAGTAGACTGAGAATTCATGCACAAATCGTTTCTTAGTAGGAGGTGCGAGTTGGTCGCAGTTGCGTTCTCTCTAGGGGTTCTTTTTCATTTCTTATTTGGAGCCTTCGCTATTACGTTCGTGGAGCCCTAGAAAGCAGCGTTAATCCCATATCTGCAGTTAGTGAACGTCAGCATGGCAAGCATAATCACCGATTCTATTGCTCCTCTTTGCGCTCTTTCTTACAAATCTCGGAAAGTGTGTCCTTCTCTCTATATACCTAACATTTTTTAATTCATCTTTTTAAAATGATCGCATTGATTCTAGACCCAGCTAGTTCGACACACTATGAGCCCTTAGAAGTCTCTTCTTTCTACTTTCATTTACTGCACACACCCTATACAATATATCTTCAGAATAAGAATTCGCATACTCACCATACTCATATCTCATAACCCTTCCTTTAAGGCTTGACTAGCTCATAAGTTAATATATCATGATCTCTAAATAATGGGAGCAAATCCCGTTCGCTCTACCTGAGACTGTACTTTCCAAACTCATTACGCAATATTATAAAGATTTTCCACAAACGATCCTTACACGAAACTCGGATAACCGAGTTGACCTGAATTCTTCTCCTGTATGGAGATCCAAGTAATCTGTTCTTTTTAGAATGCTACTGAACGTAAGTTCTCTCACGAGTTTTGAGTCATTCTGTTAATGGGTAGAGAGACGTTTCTATCTAATATGAGAATTTTCTTTTCTTTGCTCCAGTTCACTGTTCTAATCAGAGCGAAATGGGCAGAACACACTCAAAGATCTTTGATGTGCATTACTCCGTCTGAGCTACCCAGCTCTTATGCTTCTTTGAAATAGGTCCCTGCTAAAGCGTACCAGAGATTTCTTCTTCTACCTTCTTTTTCTCTGATATAAGCCATGGAGATACTCCAAATTTCATTCTCAAATAATTGATCATGACTGCTACAGTGTATATATAATTACCAGCCGTACAGTTAACCAAATCCAACATATCCATACCTCGATGACATATTCTATTAATGATTTCTTCTTCTATGTAGTGAATGTTGGATTAGGTACTTTGGGCTATTACCGTTTACTACCTAACTACAATCGGAGGTATGTTTTTGCGCCCACTCGTCTCTTTCACATAAATACATGAGAATTTGCGGCCAAGGTTGGTTGTCCTTTTATCTGGGGAGAGTGGGACCTAACCCTATTCCAGCGTTCTATTATAGTTTTCTCATAAGTTTTAAGTAATCTGCGAGATAAGGAAGCCTAATTAAATATTAGTATTCAGAGAGGCCCTTCAAGCAACACCTATACTCAGATTCTCATGTAGCGCATTTAACAGCAGTTGTTAGTGTGACGTAACCTTGCGCTTATCAGAACAAAGACTTTTCTTTGAAACATATCTTAGAAGGCCTTTATGATTTCTTGATTAAGTGTTCTTAATCCACCGACACTACTAAGCTAACTTTTCTCCGAAAAAGTATATATACCTAATTATCATTGAACAATCATCGACAAATAATAACCTTGGTTTGTCCTCTTAGCTCAAACTATCCCCTATCGAGGTAACAGCATCTGGAAGACCACACCAAGTACAAAAGTATACATATTGGTCCGCATGAGCTCAATAATAAAAAATATAGTTTAAATAATACTTTTCTAATCACACACTTTCTTCTATGACTTTCCCTCCAGACCTAGCCAGACACCCAGACGCTAATTAATCTCGCCGACGTATACTTAAATTGTCGTTCTGTGCGCGCATATTTTGTACCTCTATTACAATCTCCGGAAAATAAGAAAGCTATAATTGGGTGGATGAAACGTTTTTGTCGCTATCCAAAGTGGCAATGTACGTCCATGGCACAAAATGTTACAAACATTTAATGTTTCGTCTTTGTGAATTGAGGTTGAATAGTACAGTTTCATATTGAACACTTTTCACACCGTGGAATCTTATGTTGTTTTTTTATTTAATCGTTACAATAATATATAATAAGTTCAAATGCGGTAGTATCTGTTGCAAGTAGTGAGTGGATAAGCTTTTGGTACGGCTCGTAACTCATCACAAGAATCAGACATAAAGGTCAGAGGCGCCATAAATACCACTGATTTTCTTGATTAACTTTCGCGTAAGAGTAAGTATTGAAATCGGAGGGTACTCTAACCTTCCTCCTATACCGCATCTTTCACACACTACTTAGACATATCTTTATTTTTGCCTCTCGCGAGCAAATTCAGGCATGGTATATGTAGTTCGTGTAAGCGAACCATGTTGGATTCTTTCTCATTTTTTTGTTTACACTGATCATCTGCCGAGAGGAGAGTAGGGAGACACATTTTCGCTCATTATCTTCATAGACGACTCCTTAGTATAAAATTTGGTTCTGTCGGTGGCTTCCCCTAGGTCTTTATGCTTGTTCACTAATTGATTACGAGTTCCCTTCTGGCGTGACGCCTTATTATAGAATCGTTTGAGGATCTCTTATTATATTCGACATGAGTACTATATAAAGCGCTAGCTTATATATATAACACTATTAAAATAAAGAATAAATATGCGATATAACCTAACTTGGTCACTCTCTCTCACTTAGATAATAATAAATATTCTGGAATAAACTACTTGAGCCATACAACATATATTTATATACTATCTAATAATTTTATAGTAAATAATACTGCCTTTATTAACCTATTCCTATCATTATATTAATAACGCTCTGATAGCGTTATATTACTGTATAGCTTACTCTCCTACTGAAAGGGCTAAATCTCTTCGGCCTCCTTTTATTTTTACAATTAACTTATAATTACTAATATTATATATATATTCCTATATAGTATCTATAATGTGAATCATATATAGATTCCGAGTAGCATCTCCTCCTAATCCATTAGCTTCTTTCACTTCTAAACTCTCATGTAAGTTAAACATCCTATTGACTTATCATTTTATCCACCTATAGCTGAGATAACTATACTCTACATCATGTATCGGGTATACTGCTATAGTGGTAATTTCTGAGTATTCTAATGTATATATATGTCAGGAGTGATATAGTTGGCCCAATGGAATGTGTATCTATCTCTATTATACTATACTCCTTTGTTTTTTTATAGTAAGTAGAAGAAGTATTAGACGCATATTATACGAGCTCTGCTTTGCACTTATCATGGTTGTCCTTCGTTCTAAATTTAGCGTTAAATATTTCTTCACTCATATATTTCTTGACATCTCTATGGCTGATACTTCTCACTTCTACATCATATTTTCTACTTAGCTATTCTGAGTCTTTTTCGACAGAACGATCTCGGACGATGTAAATTGCATAATATCAATCGTTATTTTCTTCATTGTTTCGATATCCGCAATCTCACATATTCTTGCAGGCAGAGACACAAGGTCGATTGCTCCGTACACATAAGCTCTTACCTGTTATTCTTGTACCATATTCAGGTCCGAAGTAGTAATCTCTAACCTATCAGTTAATTTCCTAACTAATCTAGATGAGGTGCTCTATTCAAATTAGTTTTTGATAAGTTTACTACCGGATATTCTATAAAGATTATCAATTTGTAAACTCTTCTTAACTCTCTATATTATCCTATTAGGATTCATCTGGTAGTACTTCATTTATAATATCCTATATTATACTTTATTCAGATACTATAATCAGTAATTATATGGCTTTCGTACTATGACAATATTACGAGGTCTATTATCTATGGTGTAACATATTTATACTATCATATACTATTCTTATAAATCTAATAATTTTATTGGATAATACTTTTTACATGCCTAATCTTAAGGGACTTAATTAGGGGTAATATAATAGATATTACTTATTTGTAGTTATAGAGTTGATGATAACTTAATCTCGTAATTATTATACTATAAGAGTATAACTTATTATTGATCTAGATATAGTAATTGTATTAGTTACGGTCTAAGCTACTCTTCATATATAGCTTCCTTCCTTTTGAGGTATTATATTTTCACTCTATTCCTCATCTTTATGCTTTAAACTTCCTTAGTCAAGTATTTTACTCATTCATATATGGATTCTAGATCTATATATTACATAATGCAGAAATCCATTATATTCAAGTTGCACTTTTGAGTATAATAGATCGAAAATTAATATTATATTACAAGATTTTAAGAACTCTGTATAATTTGTTGAGTTGGTTTATATCATACAAAGGTTAATATCTAGTTTTTATAATTTCATATCTATACTATAATACCCTTATATTTCATTATTTACTTTATATTTCAAATCTAACGATTACTATTAACATTCAAGTATACTATTTAGCTAACTAATACTATATAATATACTATAACTGTTCTACTTTCTTTATTGTATACCTAGGTATTATAGTTAACATCATAAACTCTACTAACATTCTATTATATAACTACTCATTAATTATATTATATACTTGGCTCTACTCTATATCTTTATTGCTCTCTATGGCAAGTTTATATTCCTATAATAATATTTCTGGCTTTATTTCTTCCTATTTATCCGAATTCGAATTTCTTGCCGATTATCTGGAATGTGGATTATATCCCGTGGGGCCTAGAGTCACAAACCTATTGTGAAATTCAAACTCTTTGATATACTCATACTACTTAATATACTAATTACTCCCCTCTCAAAAAACACCTTACCTACTTTCCTATTTATATATTTTCGATCGATGTTCACGTACTACAGGTATTAGCGTCAGCCACTGTTTGACTATTAGAGCATCCATAATACACTGATTCATTTCTTTGGTGCTAGTGAACACTAGAGACCATCTTTTAAGGCAGAAAGATATTGAAGTTACTTATGAGGCATAACAATAAAGCGTGATGGGATATACAAAACGAACATTATAGGAGATTAATGACATTGAGAGTCTGTGCGCTATTCGAAAGAAACAATAAGGTGAATGGGTTAGCTCCTTACTAGATTACATTATGGTCGACTTTGTCGAGGAGTTATATTTTTTTTCTCAAACATCTATTCTCCTAGTACCATTCTCCACGCTTTATAGTTCTACCAGGGCCTTATCCTCCAAATAGCCCTTTCTATTCGAGATAATGTTTTAAAGTTGAAGATTAACTGGTTTCTACTACGTAATCTCTATTATCTGAGTTTTCTAATTCTCAAGATAGGTTCGCTTCCGTGCTAATGCCGATACCCTCACTCTACTTCAGGATAGATTTGAGTCTAACACACACAGCTCAACGCAACAGCACTCAAACTCTAAACATGATCTCTCACCATACATCACCTACCTCCATACCACACACATCACTACTATATCATGACTCACTATACTCCATGCTGAACCAGCACTAGCATAAACCACCAAAGTTACTGCGCATATCTTTTTTCGCTATCATTATTTTCTGTTTTTCTATAATATAGTAGTGTTATTCTAATTTATATATTCATACAGTATTTGCGAACAACCAACCACACCACACACAACCACGCGTACACCCCAACACATCCAACATCACACAACGCAGAACGAACGTACATCGCACCACACACACTAACCACTAACCACCGACATCACTCCCAGCACCTACACAGTCATTGCGTCTGGATCCACTCTAAATAGAGCTAATAACAGGGGCCGAATTAATTTTTGTGTGTGGTCTCACTCGGGGCTCTGAACCCTAAGCCCTATAACCTAACCCCTAGAAACACTTATAGCTACGGTGTAAAGCATGCTCTGAACTAATAATTCTTCCTCTAATAATTATATTATATTATATTACGATATCGTTGTGGTGCTCTCCTTCTTTATTCCAGCTACACTTCTCTCTTGTGGAACTTACCTTGTCTAACATTATTCTTGTTTTTTCCTATTAGGTATTTTTAAATTACTATACCTATCTTCTATTTTAAATACCCATCGATCTCGCACACCATGAGAGATTTATGCTGTTAGTTTATTTATGAGGCTTGGGTATGGGCTATTTCCATTGAGCATTATTTAATAATAATTTTATCTCCTACCTCTTCCTTGAAAAGCGGCTTCAGCCCGATGATCATGTGGATAATCTGTAAAAAAAAAATGAAAAATAAAAATAATATTAGGAGTTATATATATTGGTATCAGTCAGTCTGGAGGTTGACGTCATATGTTTACTTATATATATTATGCTCATTATATCATAATATAGGGGATCTACATTATTGAATTTGAGTGAGATGCTGGTTATTAATTTTAGTATTCTGGATAATTAGTTAATTTTATCTTTAATAACTACATGGCTTAAGGATAGGATAACATTATATTTGGATTCTGGTAAAATTCACATAGATTATATTAATAATATAATTTTATGTTATATAATTATCTGATAATATGAATTAGAGAGTCTTTTATTATTAGATAGACCCTTTTATTATGTATACTCGTAAATATTAAATAAGATTATTCTATTAAAATATTTATGCTTTTTTTATTTTTTTTATACTAATGAAATATTACAAGGGTATATATAGCACTACTGAGATGGCTAGATATATATATATATATATATATAATACTATATATATATATATTATATATATATATATATATATATATATTATATATAATGTATAGTGATATGTCCAAATCCAATTGAGGATCTCATACCGCTATCACTAAATTTATTTTCATTCAAGCTGCATTCTTCATTCTGATTCATACTTCCTACAAATTCGCACCAGAGAAATCAACATCAAGCTTCATACATGCTTACCGAACTTCCTCGTTCATCAACTGAACAACAGGAACAAAAGTTTATTTTCGTGTTTAATAACTCTGCTTTTAACTCGCGAAGTATTATAGAGTGACGAAATAATTGTTTAACATTACTTAACAAGGAGATGAACTACATCAACTACCTTTGAAGTGGAGGAACAGTACAAAAGATAACAAACAACAACTCCACTTCATAATTATGTAGTAACCAAATAACTGTTTAACATTAATTCAGTTTCACAAATATGAACTACAACGAGATTTTTTATATATATAATTTTTATTTTAAAAACTTATTCAATTGTTATCGTTTGCAACGAAAGTATTATATATATATTGTTATGCCATGTTTAATAACAAGAATAAAAATCCCATAAAACAAGTCGTTTAACCTTAAAACCAGTTAAATAAACAAGAAGAAATTCGTCACAGATAAGAAAGATGAAGAAGAAGGAAAGAAAAACTTTGAAGAAGTGGAGGAGCAGTACGAAAGATAAACAACAACTGCGCTAATTTTATATATATAATATTATATATATAATATATATTATATATATATATATATATATATATAATATATATATATATATATATATAGTAGGTACAAAACTATATAGAGTGTTTGCATAAGTTCAAATTATTAAGTAAATTTTTTATTTACTAAGTTAATTGACTAGCAAATCATGATTCTTTGAATGGAAAAAAAAGTCATGCATTAGGAATAATCAATTTTCTAGAACAAGAAAACATTTTTCCCTTTTAGACATTTTACCATTGTCACTTGTTCCGACAATTATATATATATATATATATATATATATATATATATATATATATATATATATATATAATATATATTCTATAATATAATATTTATATAAATATATATATATATGATATATATATAGTTCGAGGGTCTACTCGCTTACGAGGGTAGCTACGTGAGGTAGGTAACTAATTTCACTATCACTTCCACCGGTAGAGTGATTCCATTCCACGAGGAATACCATTCCGCGGTTCCATATGGTTAAATTCGGTGAAATGATTCTGCACGCTGGAGGGGTTCCTATTTTATAACCCTCGACTGCACCAATTACCCTACAAGGTGCTGATATGGAAAATGACACGTATCTCGATCTCACTTCTTAATGTTCACTAACACTTCGTGAGACGGTCATCGAGTCGCCTACCAACAATAGCTTGTGTAGACACCACGTCAGATATTAATATTTTAAATATAAGATAAAAATATTGTTATTATATGTCTTTTTATCCATGATATACCCTTAATAGTGTCATCATACAACTAAAAGGTTCACACATTCAAACGCGAACCGCGATACACATATATACGATAATTTATTTCACTATTATTATTACATATTAAATTTGGATTAAAAATTTTTTATTATATAATTTTGAAACATCATCTTATTTTCTTATTCTAGGAAATAATTTTATACTCGATTTAAAGCTCCAGATATATGTATAATTCCTTTTCTTTCTCGCAGCGCTAATATGCGTATAATTGTTAATTCATGTTTTTTGAGACTATTATCTACATAACATTTCAATAATATGTATTCTTGATTTTATTTTTTTCTATTTTATTAATTTTCTTCTTACCACTTACATCTCTAGACTCTATATTGGATGACCTAGCTCATTCAGGTTAATGTATTCCGTACCTTTAAACCTAGCCTAATACTGACATTAAATAGTTTTTATATGCATAATCACACATAAATAAGAACTCAGAGGTCTCAATATGGTTCTAGAACGGTACTGGCTCCATAAATTGGATCTGATACACAACATATATCTACTCTATGGCATAATATAATGAGAGCCTTATAATTTATATTATATCACACTTAATATATTACTCAGAATGTTTCCTCGGCAATATAAATTCTTGAGTACTTTAGTGTTTAATAGTTGTCCAATAGACTTTTTCTTTCTTAAAAAGAAGGCAGGGAAGTATTCACCATTATATATTTTCCAAAATAAATTTATAACTAGTATAATATATAATATCACATAATCCTTTGTTAATAAATTATAAAGTCTCAACAATAATGTAATAATCCTATAAATACCAACTGAGCAAAATATTATAATTTATGATAAGCTAAAGGAGCATCATGAATATATCGAGAAAAATCTCCTGTATAATAATATAAATAAGGTTTACTAGTAACACTTATATAGAACTGTTAAGCTTCAATGAACTAAACAGAGCACATAAATAGAAAATATTAAAAAATCCATGTTTATATTTCAAAATAGAAATCTACGATATTACTAAAAAGTAGTAATATTGAACTTAAAAATTAATGAGACAAGTTCCACTTCACTAACTCGTCCATCAAAAAACCAAATACTTTAACAATAACTGATATATATGTATTATCTCAAAAATTGAAAGAGGCCTTCGATCATTTATAGTCGAATTCATCATAGTTTAATCCCACAATTAACCAAAGTAAGTATCTGAAAGAACATTGACTATACAATTCATTATATTTCCTGTTCCTTAATGAACTATACGATATATATATATAACGAAAAGGTTCATAAAAAATCCTCCAATTTTTTTATTTTCTGATGAATTTCATTCGTATATTTATAACGATAATTTTCCTAAATCGAGATATTTTCCTGCCTGAGTCTTACCTATATAAGTATTTGAGTAGATCTCGATTTTTGGGCTCCCAGTACTTATTATAATTTAGACAAAATACTCATGATATACAGTCGTCCAGTAAAATTAAGTAAGGCCAGCTCCATGCCTATAGAACGGCTCCGAAACTTAATCGACTACATCGGACTATTCGTACGGACTCTAGTATAGTATATATCTTTTGTTAATATGTAGCTCTCGATCCTATGCGCGCAGCATACGTGTGAGTAGGAGAGCGGAGAGACTACACATAGGCCACGTATGCCAGAGCGAGCTCACAGCACTATAGATTACTCACGCTCCGGAGCGATGTCATGGGGACCCTTAGATATGATTTTTCCCCCGACGGGGCGAATCCACTTTATTCTTTTAATTATTTCATTACAATTCTTTTATAAGCTATATTTCCTTTCTGTCACTTGTAAGAACTTCTGAGTGAAGTTATACTCTGAGAGCTGCATTTATTGTGAGTGTAGTGCTCTTATATATCAGAATGTCATATCTTTCTATATACGAAACATTATACTTGATACCGTCACCTCGTTATGATATTTTATTAAAGCATATTGAAGAACACAGGTGTCCGCTAATCTGAGCTATCCCAATAATGTATATATAAATTTAATAGTTTAGGTTGATTCTTCATGAGCCTCACATATTTCTTTACTCACCTCTACTCAAAGTAAATTTGTAAACCCACAAACTATTTAATATAAATGAAGGAATATAGAACAAAAAAAACGAGAGATACAAAAAAAAAAGGTCATAAACTTTACACAATTTTTTATGTCCATATCCTTGATACTCTAATCCTATATTTGTACTTGTCTGTTTCTCTTATAAGTTCATTTTGAAATCTATATACGTAACAACTAAATTCCTTATTTAAGAATCATATATTCATGATAGATATGAGCTAATAATTTTACCTATATATTACCTATTTTTATTAATATACCATATTCTCTGAATTCACTTGTGATCCATTCTAGTTGTACAATTAATATTTGGGAGGCGACCATAGATAATTAAACTCTATTTAGCCTGACGAATCATACTATGGAGCCATTACTGCCATATCTTAGTTATATTTCTGGAACAATTATTTAAGGTTAATTGAAGAATTTATTATTAAGTGTTTCTCTACCTCTTCCCTTCTCCTTTTCTCATTATCTACCTATTTGCTCTTTCTTCCTTCTCGTTTCCTTAATCTGGCAGGCAAGGTTGCTGTTCTCCTTTACTCTTCTTACTTCGACTTCTGCTTCACTCTCTACCTTGTTTATCATTATCTCATTACTATATTTTACTTTCCTTCTTTACTATTACTTTATTATACTTCTTACTTATTAACACTTTCACTATCCTTATATAATACATATAGTTTAGAATACTATCTTACTGGATAGACGCAAGTTACATGAGTATTTTGAGAGTCCAATAACCTCTAAAAAAAGAAATATGAATATAAAAATTGAAAAGAAATTAAAAGATAAGGTAAAAAACTAAAAATTATATATATACCCTGATAATTGAAGAGTATAAATCAATACGAACTAAACGACTACGATGCATATTAGATAACCATTTCTTTTATATGAGATCAATAGAATAAGAATTGAGAGAGTAAGGAAATTTAAATAAGAATAGTATTTTCAAATATAACTCTAATATAAATTTGAATATCGATTACAGGACAATTACTTCAGATAATTAAATTTATATGATGTAACACGAAGTATATATATAGGGTAATTATAACTTACTTGAGTCATAAAGATTTTATCAATACAATTTAATATAGCAAGAATTCTTCAACTTAACTGAAATGTAATCGATATGAGAAGTGGTATATAGCCTTTACTTTAAATGAAATAGTGAACAGCTGCTATAACCATCTGATTATTATCATATACATATATGAAAAAAGTTAGATATAATACTCATTAAGGATATTATTGAGTCTCTGTGAGTCAATTATCTAACACTCGAGTTTTATAATTTATTCAACTACAAGAATCTTGGCTTGCAATATATGATAAAATAGATGATTATAATCTACTAGAGACTTATGGTAACATATAATATCTACACTACAATTAATTTGATATCTATATTATAGAGAATTATGTTAGATAGTCAAGTACAGTTACGATGATATGGGCATAAGACATTATAGTATGATCATTTTGCTTTGAATTGGATATCATCTCGGTCTATCATATGATGAATCTACCGTTACTCAAGATAGTGATATCCACACCGCACCCGGCAACTTGACATCTGATTATATGACTCTATTGGATGTTTAATTGATATAGTATAATCTGTATTACAAAATTATTATGATAAATATCATTATCAGTGTAAAGTGAGCTTTTTGAAATGTTATGCATAAGAACTATAATTCTTAGTTTCTATAATATAGACTTTATGTGATTACTATTCTGAGAATTCTACCTGTAATGGCTTGATAGTTGTATAGGCTTTTGAATTAGTTTCCGCATAAAAACATTTATCCTGTATATATCTAATAAATATTAATCGATAGTGGATCTAATGATCAACACTGAATATACTAGTATAATATTTATTTTGATGTTCACATATAGGCATTAGAACATATCTGTTTATTAGTTCTAAAGACTGGAGTTGTATCTCACTATGATCACAATATATCAATCAAATAAATGATACCGAAAACAGGCTGTGTAACTACTGAGAGCATACAAAATTTAAGGTATACGCTTTGCCCTCTTCGCACAGCCAGATCTGCTTCTCACGGTGAATGCACGGACCATCTCATATTGAGCAATAGGTAAAATATCATATGCCCTTACTTCAGA
>JABUQX010050195.1:27500-39675 GCA_015478945.1 Trachelipus rathkii
CCCTTTTGTTTGTTGAAATTTTTCTATTTCAGGATACAGAATGATTCGATTTGTTTTCGCCAACTAGTATCTGCTGTATTCAAGATCTGACGTATATTGCTGATATTAATGATATGATTGTAGTTTGTTCTATATGTGGTAAGGGCGGAATTCAAATTGTCATTGTTCATATCATATTTATGTTGATAGATTCTTCTTGTGAGATCATTGGTTTCACCGTAGTATACTGAGTCACAATAAACACATTGTATGAAATCTGAGTTTTTAACTTTCTGGGGGAGAAAACTTTTTTTTAAGGGAAATATGTGGTGTGTAAAAGTAGGAAGTGATAATTACAATGGTGAGTGGTGGAATGAATAGGTGATGTAAACAGTTAAAAGTACAAACGAGGCATATTTGTATGTGTTAAAAGCCAATGATTAAGTCGAAACAAAGGTGTATGGAAACATATGAGGAGGAAAAATTGAAGACTAACCGTTGGATATGTAGGTGGAAAAAAAGAGGTAAATTATACAGTTTAGAAAGAGGATGAATGGGACTTACAAGGGAATAAGAAGCTCTTCTAGAAGGAAGTAGGAAAGTTTAGGAAAGAGAGTAAGGGAATCTTCATAGAATAATGAATGGGGATGGTACTTTCTTGACTGATAAATTGCAAATGAGGAAAATGTGGGGTGAACACTCCAAAAATCTGAAAAACATTGGCAGTAATGAAAAGGCGATAGAGGTGATAGTGAATGTGTGTGGGTTTGATGGTGTAAGTAGAAATTGGCATGTTAGGGAAGGGGTAAAATTAGTGGAGAGGGGGTAATAGATAGAATGAAAAAGCTGAAGAATTGGAAATTAGTAGGTATAGATGGAGTTACTGGTAAAATGATAAAAAAAATGGAGGCTAGATTGTGATTGACTGGATGTAGAAGTTATATAATTAAGCGTTTGTGTAGGGTATAATTCCGAGGGATTGGAAGAGAGCAGTAATATCACCCTTATATAAGTGTGAAGGAGATAAAGGGAACTGCATGAACTATGGGTGAATTAGTTTATTGAGTATTGAAGAGAAGATATATGCTGGAATTTTGGTTGAAAAAGTGCGCTAAGTGATTGAGGTGCTGATTGTTGAAGATCAAGGTGCATTTAGAAATGTAGAAGATGTGTAGATCAAATTTTAATATCGAGTCAAATGAGTGTAAAAATGAGAGAGAGGAATAAATTATATTAAGTTTTTATGGACTTGCCACAGGTGTATGATAGGATTAATGGGGAAGCTCTGTGGCAGGTGTTAATGATATATGGTGTTGGTGGTAGACTTCTGAATGGAATCAAGAGTACGTATATCGATAGTGAAGCGTGTGCAAGATTAAATAGAGTATAAGATGAATAGTTTAATATTAATAGTGGATTGAGGCAGGGATATGTTATGGTCTCCATGGATATTTAATTTATATATTAGAGGTAGAGGTGAAAGGAAAAGGTGTTAGACTGATGGAGAATGGAAGAGACTGGAGGGTTACCTGCTTATAATGCGTTGATGATTTGGTTTTGTAAAGTGAATCTACAGAAAGTTTAAAAGGACTGGTACCTATGTACCATATATATATGGTACACGGTGTGTAAAAGGAGGGTTTGAAAGTAATTGTAGATAAGGGATTTAATCGATATCATATTACACATATTTAATCGATATCATATTACACATATTTAATCGATATCATATTACACATATTTAATCGATATCATATTACACATATTTAATCGATATCATATTACACATATTTAATCGATATCATATTACACATATTTAATCGATATCATATTACACATATTTAATCGATATCATATTACACATATTTAATCGATATCATATTACACATATTTAATCGATATCATATTACACATATTTAATCGATATCATATTACACATATTTAATCGATATCATATTACACATATTTAATCGATATCATATTACACATATCTAATCGATATCATATTACACATATTTAATCGATATCATATTACACATATTTAATCGATATCATATTACACATATTTAATCGATATCATATTACACATATTTAATCGATATCATATTACACATATTTAATCGATATCATATTACACATATTTAATCGATATCATATTACACTACTACTGGGAATTTCATTAATTCTCTAGGGATCCATTGATTAATTTCATATCATGGCAATATTTTTATTTCATAACTTTTGTAAATACCTTTGTAAATTCTATATTATTCCTTTGTGTTTATCCAAACTTCTCAATGCGTTAATTTGTTTTGGTCTTTATGCTCTTTTCATAAACTCTTGTCAAAGTTTTCTCTAAGTATTTTTTTTAGTTTAAATTTAAAATGTCAAGTAAATAAATTTTAAAAGATAAAAATTGGTTTTAGTAAATTTATATAATAGTAGTATAATTATTTATAACGAGTGATGTAATATTGGAATTTGGAAATCCTGCAGATTAAATTTTTATGGAACTTTTCAGTGAATACTTATTTTTGGAGTGACGTTAAAATTTTAGATAGAAATATTTGTGCATTAGTTACATTACTTTTATATTTTTTGTTGTTCTTTATCACCCTACTATTTGATCGTTATCGTATTTCCGCAGAATTACAAACATTTATGCCAAAAAAGTTTAATCTCATATTATGTTTTTTTGAGGTGGTTGATTGCATAAATAGAATGGTATGATTCCGTACTATCAGTTTTCATCCAAGGTTACCGATTCGCCGATATATGAGTATTGAATTGAGTTATATTATTCGAATATTGGTTGTTCTCTTCTGTCTGCTAGCACTTCGTTGTAAAGATCTATTCTTTGATATGATATGGAGCTCTCAAGCTGTGTTGCTGTAACGGTAGCCATTCATATTTCAATACGCATAACTCTCAATTCTGTCATAAAAACACTTTTACTCAAGCCTCTCTGAGTGAGTATTAGAATTATGGAGATGTAGCTTGCAGTGAAAGTATGTCACTCTCACTAGGCGATAAGAATGATGTAACTTGTTATAGTTCACCGGTAACTAAGAATCTGGTATAATGACATATTCTAATCACTGATATGCCCCGTTAATGTCTTAAAGAAATAATACTTTTTAAAAATCTTAACGTAATATACATCATCAGATATATTATAATTACTAAAATAATATATCAATCGTTTATTAAATAATCATAAGTTATTGAAAGAATAAAATAATAAATAAATTATATAGAATAATTATCATATATATTATAATAATAATGAAGTTTAATAATATAATATAATAATTTAGCAATAATGATACCGTTAATCATTTTAAAGGAATATATCAATTAATATTTATAGTTAAATAAATTCATAATAGTATAAAAATTATATAATCAATATTATAGAATAAATAAGATCTTGTATTCATATTCAACTAGAAACTATCTTATGTCCATAAACACTGCCTTTCATTAATTTTCTTTCAGTGACAATTTCTTAGAATAAAACATTTAAACTCACAATTGCTGTATTATCTGAATGAATGCAAGAAAGCTTCGTATAATTGTTCATTACGCTCACCGGTGGAATTTTCATGTGATTATTATTACTCTTGATTATGAATATGAAACAAAAAGCAAAATAAAGCATTTTTGATTAATCAGTTTCATGATGAAAAATATATATAATGTAATAGATTAAAAAACTAAATATTTAGAGATAGTACCGTAAACAATAGATTGAAGTTGATAATTTATTGATTGTGTTCTAGTCGCTCACATTTCTTTCTTCTATACTGTAAAATATTGTTAGGTAGTCGTCTCACACTATGTAGATATACTCTTTTTGCTACATATAATTGAATGTCCGGATTACGCTCTTCCGTTTAACAAGAAAAGGGAATTTTACAGCAGCCATCACTTAGAGATCCGAGAATAAAGATTCACGTATCATTTTTAATCTAAAAAGTGTAATAATGTTAATTGACTTATAATATTTAAATTTATATATTGTGTATTTTATTTTATGTTGCACCACTACATATTTGTATTATGGTTTAAAATTGTTTGTAACCTAATTCTTCAGCAACATTAAGCATGACTCCTGAGAAGGGTAATTTCGTCATCGTATAACCAATGTGATTAGATGGCGTTACATCACTTCGATGGTGTCATCATAGACTAATTATTGGTATTGGGATGTTCGGTAATAAGGTAATTTGGCAGGGTTTCTCGTCGAGCAGGTAATGCGTAACATCCGAAGCAGCTAAGCAAGATACAGATAACTTTTGTTGGCTGTATGCAATCTAAATACTCTCTAGATATGATGAATATGAGAGATTATCTAATCTAAATTTTTGTTCCTTTTTAGTTTTGTATTGAAACAAAACCGGAGTTTCGTCTGACTACATCTGTAATACGACAATATTAATAGATTGGTTTTATTTATCTTATGTTTTGAAACATAATATGTGCTTAATTATATAAGGTTTTGAACAATATAGAAACAAGGGCAGATTCAAGTAAGAATGAGAGTTTGAGGAAAACCATTGTTAATTTGTAGCTTAGTTATTCTTTTTAACATCTTTTCAAAGAGGTTAGCTTACCCAATTAAGAATGTTATTTGCGCGCTCTTGTCGTAAGATTGTTATATTTATAATAGATACTTTTGAGGAGGCGAGATGCGTTGATGATGAGGTCGATGATGTACTCCTATAAGGTCGTGCACGAGTTCCATATTGCATTGGGGAGGGTAGGATCCTTGTATAGCCACTACATTGGTTTATGCAGACGAAATATCCCTTCGGCAGCGTATGTTGCCGCACAGGTACAAACCCCATGCCATGCACAACCATCGTATAGGAAAGAATAAAAAAATTACACTTTAAGAAAAATATTATAATTGTATATATCAATATTTTATTGATATAAAAAGACGGAGAATTTTCGCATCGTATTAGGCTAGAGCGGGAGGCTTTTCTTATATATTAGATGTAGATTACAACATATTGATAATAATTAATAACGAAATGTCCGATTACTAATTATTTTTGTTAACACATAGAAGGCATAAGAAAGGAGATAAATGACACACAATCTTAAAATATCTTAACTCAATGTGCGAGTATAGTATATTATTGGAAACATATTTAGGATATTAATTTAACTCTTATTTTATATTTATATTAATAATTGTATAGTTTTTGGGGGTTCAATACTTTTGCTTTTGGTTAACTATAAAAATCATAAAGGTCAGATCAAATTGAAAACTGCTCACCTGGTGAGCGCGGACGAAAGATTGCATTATTGTCAGAAGTCATTCGTTTTGTTTTATTCAAGAATTCGTCTTGAGTACAAATTAAAGCAGCAAAAGTGACTATAGCCAGGTGTTAATTAGAAGTTTAGTAACACAATATTGTATATTATGTTTACTTTGTAAGATTCTAATGTTAAAGATTTTATTTCTAATAATAATATAGCGATATAAAAAAGCCTAATTATATAATTAAATAAAAAATATTTGCATTATTAGATTTATAACCAAAGTTAATTTTGAAAGACTTCCACACATTAAATAAAGATATAATGTCAAATTTAATTTGTATTATCAAATTTTCCTGAAATATTTTCGTTCAGTTTCATTTGTTTCTCATAAATACTTTCTATACATAACCTAGGTCCCTAGATTAGCTTACCCTGTCTGTTTATTAGGTATTTTCTGTTTTCAAGGCTCTATATTGCTTTGACTTTTGTTGCTAGAACGCAATTTTTGCTTTGACCCTTCTCTGTTCATTTTATGGAATATGTCCCCTTGCTTTTGGAGAATCTCATACTAACTGTTAACATTTTTCATACAACGCTAAATTCCTCGCCTCTCAAATCGTTAACTAAACTATCTTTTACATTATCCAACTTTATCACTTAGTGAAATAAACTTTTTCCGAATTACCTGATATACATCAATAATATGATTAAGTATATATTGTATATTATAATAATTTAAATAACAAAAATCTAGGATAAATTTCATTTTTGCTTATAATATAATATATGTATTAAATATATAGGGTGTTTTAATATTTTTTTCATTATAAATTACTGAAAAAGTGTGTAAAATAAAATGTATTCATTATATTTAATAATATTAAGTAAATATATAAGATTAATATATAAGATTAATAATATAATTTATTGGTATATATAAGTACTCATCCTAGGTAATATAATTTTATAGTAAAAGGTGTTTCTTCGAAAGAATTATAATGGTTAAAGAATTATATCTTCTTTAAATGTTGTTGTGTAATCCCTTACTCCTTATAAAAAAATTTACAATTTTGAACTAGCAATAAAGCATAAAGCTCTATAAACTTATTATACTAAATAGCTTATATTTATATTATTTTATATATTTATATATAATATTGATAATTAAGACCATAATATAGATAAAATCTTAAATCACTATTTATTAGTATAATTATAGTATTTACATTCTATATGTTATTATATTAGATCTATATCGGTTATTCAGTTATATAATAAAATAATATATAATGATGATGCTCTACTAGTTAATATAGTGTCATATGTAGTAATCATGTAAGTGATATTCATATTTCATATCCTTTATGTCACACACGCTGTTGGATCTGAGGATAAAATTTGTAAACATTGTATGCATTGCTAATGGGAGATGCCAAAAAGGTGTCCGCAAATACTCCTTTGTCCATACCCAGAGGCAGTAATCTATAATCAATTGCCTATGGTTTTTATATAAAAAATTGAAAAAATTAGCGTTCATACTGAATTTTGCTAATACATTTAAATTTAATTCCACAGATATGAATTAATTATAAGGTACAAAAGGATTTTCAATTAAAAAATATTATAAGCTCTAGTACTTTCGACTCAATAACTCAAAAAAAATTTGCCTAGAGATGGAATGTTTGGCAAGTGATATCCATAGTTAGATATCTAGGTATTTCAGATAATAATTTGGGCTCTATTCTATACTAGTAATTTGGGTAATACTCACAGTGATAGGTTATGAGGTAAATTATATATCTCCTTTGCTATAATCTAGATTATAAATATAATAGTTTATTACAATTTGATGCATTGAAAAGGGTAATTGTTCTAAAAAACTTATTTATTAATTCGTTTATTCATATATATATAATATTATATATGTGTAATAGCAAAGAATATCTAATTAGAATTTATGTTGTATAATAATATATCTCTATATTTCTAATGTTCTGAATCGAAGGTTATCGAAACGATAAAATTACAACCGGAATATAGATTTTTAAAAAATTTCATTGCTAAATCTGAAAAAAAAAAATTCTATAGGTATATACAGGTGTTTGTATCACTATATAGAGGTATACCTAACACTTACTACATATATTATTTATACACATTTGCATCATAATTTATAAGTATACCGGTATAATAAATAAATTCTTACAGCACCCTAATTATTAGAATAGAAGCAGAAAAGTTTATTAAATGTTAGATAAGAATTTTGCAAGTCCTTCGTTCGTTATACTTTTTGTTGGCAAATTTCATCGAGCGCTTTAGCAAACTAAAATACGGCTTGGCTGTTATGTTGACATTTATCGGCATCAAAAGATAAGCTCATAGTTAAATTTATCTTGGCCATATTGTAATTATTATTGTTGTTTGATTATGGCTAAAAAAATAAAGAATAAAAACAGCTTATTTAAGCCCTCAAATAATGGTAATATGTATATCATGATAGCAAGTTGATACTGTTTTGAGTAGGTAATCTCTACTAATTATATCATGCTCAACTAAACCGTAATATGACGGATATGTACGATATTCACACAGGAGTTTTTATATATGTTATAGTCCTAATGTATTATTGAAAAGCGCAAGTTAAGTGTAGTTTCACCACATAGCGACTTACTTTTTGAATAAGGACGTATCTGGAGTATTATTTTTTCTGGCTAAGATTATTACAAAAGTCTCCATTAGAATATGTGTGTTTTAATATACTAGTAAAATGTCGCATATGAGTTATGATTTGGTGTCAAAGTCCCAAAAGCCTAAAATTTCCCTTAATTTTGTCAATCAACGTATAGAGAAATATAAACAAAGGATCGAGATTTAAAATTTATCTGGTCGAGTAAAGAGCATTTAGCAACATCTGTGACGCGTTAGGTTTACTGAGGTTGTTAAATCTGGTGATAATTCTCTTGTATATCTCTTAGATTTCCTCTATTTCTCTGTTATTATATACTATACACTTTATAATAAAATAAATAAATATTATTAATAAATATTTGATTATAGTTAAAGTTAATAAAGCGTTATAGTCAATCTGCTTTATAATATTGTTTCATATATGTCATGGTTACTAGTAGTCAAGCAAATTCTAAATTATTCTAAAAAGATATTCATTTACTAATTATATGAGTTAGATATTCGGTATTAATTTTTGTAGAATAATAAATTTGGGCTCCTTATAAGGTAAATTATAGGAATATACAGGTGTTTAAGTAGTATACTTCTCCTTTGCATCCGTATCAAAAATTTACAATTTTGTGAATGAGGATGATTCATTATCATATATACTGTGGTGGAAGCCTCGCTAACCCTATTGATCTTGAATGGCGGTAATTAACATTTGAATATAGGAAAAAGTCAAAGTAGTTTATGGACCAGCATTAGCCTCTCCCAGTTTGCAGAGGCGGAAGCATGCCCAGAAAATCATTATTAACCTCTCTTATTAAAACTGACGATTATGCTCACTATTCCTGTGTGGAAGCTAGAAGAGGAAGAACAGGATATATAGTTGAGAATCTGTTTGAAGGAACCAAAAAAAGATAAGATTTAATAGTGCTATCATTGAACTTTGCTTGTTGATTGTGATGTTAAGCTAAAGAACGTCTAATAGTCTCTTAGCTGAACTAACTGCGACTTGAACGAGTAGGAGGGCCATTGAGAGAGCTGGCGTCTCTCCTAGCAGGTATGCTCACATGTTCTATTTTTGAGACAAAGAAATTGATCTGCTAATAATTCATCGAGGCCATGTTATGCATGAGAAGAACTTATGTTGGAGAAAATATGCACATGAGAAGAATGCTAGTAAACGCAGTTGTAGATACTTACTGTTTAATATCTAACTAGGTTATATCGAGTGTATGTAGAAGATAAGCATATGAAATGTAGAAAGTTGTGCTTGAGTATTATTGAGCTATTAGTGTTCTTAGACTTTGTTTTTTCGTATTGTTTATTGGCTTAGAAACAGCTTGCTGTGTCGGGTTAGGAGTGTGCGATATAATCTAGTAAGATATTTGGGATACAAGAAATCATAAGAGAGAGAATTAATGAATGAATGAATAATGAATTTTATGTCGAAGTTGGCTAAGAGAACTGAATGGTTTGGAGAGTATAATTATCCTTGAGTGCACTACTCACTCATTCGGAATCTTACTACTTCTCTTTACCTCCGATTCTTCTTCCGTACTTATCGTCGTCTACAGTATCTCATAACTGCTTCAGTCCTCATACGCTTATTTATATCTCTCGTTTATATCTCTCATCTCTCTCCTCTCTCTGTTCTTCTTATTCTTATGCATATCACGAAATCTTCTACTTAATTCTGATTCTTCTTGTCTTCTTAATACTTTCGTTACTTTTCTTCTTCTTCACTCTTCTGTTATGTATTTACATTCTCTATTCGACGTAACTTATATCTATCTTTCTTTCTGTGGCCTTCTCTCTGATTTCGTGCTTCTTAGCTTCTTAGCTTCTTTGCTTCTTTGCTTTTTTGCTTCTTTGCTTCCGCTTTTTCACTCGCACTTTTTCACACTTCTTTCTTATTGTCACTTTATAAAATGTATATTGAAAAGTTTTCATCTTTCTTACATGAAGCTCTCTTCTCTTCTCTTCTAATCTCTTCTCTTTGTTCTATTTATCTTTACTTCTTCTTCTCCCCCTTCTCTTGTCTAAATAATGTATGTATATGTGTAATTAGCTTGAGGTAAGATGTAGTAAAAATAAAGTCTACATCATATAAAAAAGATCTGATATGTGACGCGGAACTATTAGTCATAATAAATCAGTTATTTGATGTATCGACTTAGCGAGCTTGAGGTATATTTCAGTTCTATAATAAAGATTGGGGATTCCTTATCGATCACAATGAGTAGGAAAACTTGGTTAATCTCAAAACAAATTAATTATCTGTACTTGTAGACACATGATGATGTTTGAATGCTTAGATCAGTTTTGGTTTTAGGATGAATACGGATACTCATAATGCTAGCAGGACTACAATGTACATCAAGATGCTATATTAATAGTATATTTTCACACATCATAGAACGTTATTCAGATTACTATGATAGACGAGTGGAAAGCTAAGTCGTAAGTTCAAAACAGTCTTCATTGTGTAAAGAAAATGAATCTCAGAGGAATTGTAATTTAGATTACTACAAAAAAACAAAAATTCAGCCACGTTGTAGTCACCTATGATATGTTGTGATTGCTTTTAGATAACGAGTTAAATGCAGTTTCTGAAGTGTAAGACGTCATATTGTTAACGATAATTGACAGTGGACCATAAATTCCTCACAATTATTGAAGTACAACAAAAATACTTACACAGACTTTCGATGTTTGTTGCTTAGAAGCAGCATATCTGCGTCTATAACGAGTCCAAGTTGATCAAGTCGATATGTTACATTGAATATAGGCAGTATATTAGACGGTATATATCTTACTATTGTAAGCTAAATTCAACCAAGTTATAAAACAATGGATTATCTATTTTCACTACCGTACTGCACCCACTCATACCACAATGATAATATAAATAACAGCGTACAATAGCTTATAATACGACTAGCCTAGAGTGGACTGCTATATATATGCTATGTCGGTAGTTCTGTAAGTTTTGTCCTCTGTATGATTTTTGTCTTTTTTGTGTTTTTCTTTTTTTCCTTCTTTTTTTCTTTTTCTTTTTTTGTTTGCTTTTCACTCTGTTAATACTTTTTTTTTGTATCTTATATTTTCTTAAATCTTTTGTTATCTTACTTTATTTGCTATTCTTTCTTCTTCTCTACATCTGTTTCTTATCTCTTCCGGTTTAGATACATCCTTACATTCTCTTTGGCGTGCTTCTCTTCACGGTTTACACTCTTTAATGTCTTCATGTCTTCTTGTGTTTCTTTCTGTATGTTTCATTTATTTTCTTTCAGTAACTTAGTGCAACACACCGTAAAAGAGACTTAAAATACACCAGATTAACATATCAGGAATTCATTTGTATACATGACAAATATAATAAAGCGTCAAGTCAAAATATCTTATTCTGGTCGTACGAGACATTCATATGACATTGGAAACTTAAAAGGTTTGTTTGAAGATTAAATATGTAACTAAGAAGTATTAGCTCTTTTCTTCTCCTATTATAAATTGTGTGAGGATAGCGCTCTCTCGAGATACATAATTGGGTTCCACAGTTCAAGAGTTTATATTGGTTTGGTTTTATGATCAAATTCATCTTTTTATTATGTGGGTGTTTGGAGGTATCAGATAACCGAGGGTCTCACTTGTACAATCTCAAAGGTATCTTTCTATTTGGTTCAACAACCGGTTAAATAAAATAACAATTTTGATGTAGTGATCCACCCCCATTTAACTCGTAACACGATTTTCAATTTTGGCAGCCTTATTTATTTTTCTTATAAGAGGGAGAATGTTATGTCCTATACAAGCCCATTACTACCACACACACAACTTTTGGTACTTGTAATTGGGAGGCCTGTTAGAGGTTTCATTGTTTTTCGTAGGATATTTATAGATAATAATTTGGGCTCTGAGGTAAGCTCCTTGGAAATTAAGGCAGGTTGTTTGCAAGATTTTCTAGCCGTGTGTACTTACCTTCCTATCCTTGAACCAAATTTCCGTAAGCAATTTTCAATTCTGCCAACTGTACTGGGTAAAGCTTTGTCTAAGCTTATTTATAGACCTGTTGAAAATATCAACACCTCCACATAGTGTAATAGCAAAGGAATCTAAATTGTTGTAATATGTTTTCAAGTTAGATTGGTTTCAGATAACCATTTGGGCTCCTAGGTAAATTTAGGCAGTGTTTGAGGTATCTCCTTAGCCAACCGTAAAACTATTTACATGTTTAATATAGTCGATA
>JABUQX010050196.1:0-40000 GCA_015478945.1 Trachelipus rathkii
GCACTACCACTTTTATATAATATTATATAATATAATATAATATATTATATATATATATATATAATATATATACTATATATAATATAATATAATAATATACAGTTATATTATATATATTATAATATATTCGTATATATATTTAAAGACGGGACTTTCAAGATGACAGAACACTCAGGCTGAGAAGATAATAGATTTTCAAAACTCTCAAACGATGACACAGTTACAATAGCAACCTGTTTCCCTGAAATCTTTCTAAATCCCTAAATACAAACATAATTTCTTAAACACTGTGTTATTACGGATGTTAAAATAATTTTGGATGCCTATATGATGAAATTGCTTTAAGAAGCAGAAATATCACCACCAATAAAAAGCAAAAGATCACACAACAGACACGCAATTTACCCTTCTGTTACGACATTGCTGAATCCTATGAACGTTTCTTTGTTTCTAGCAGCGATGAAGAGTTCTGTTTCAAGGGTGTCAAAAGACACTCTATCATTGATCGACGCATAATCAAAAGAAACCTTGGATCAGAATAAAGATCCACTGGTTTTGTGGCGGAATAATTGTAAAAGTTTTCCACATTTTGCAGAAGAATCGTCAGGGAATTCTTAGCATTCCCTTCAACAAGTGTAGCAGGTGAGCGTCTTTCAGTGCTGCAGATCTCATTTACGACCGAAAGAGAGAAACTCTCCCTGAAAGGGTTCAGAGACTTTGGTTTTTTGAACCATAATATATATGTAATTCAAGCAGTTAATATATAATCTTTTTCCAAATTGGACGTGGAGGCTTGGAAAGAGTTGTGGGCAAAGAGCTTGGGCCAAGCGTCCTGCACGTCTGGTTACACGGTATAGTATTAGATTATATATATATATATATAATAATATATTATATTATATATATAATTATATATCTAATATATTATATAATATTTATAATATACTATAATATAAATATATATATAAATATATTAATATATATATAGAATATATAGTATATTATATATGTGCCCAGCCTCTAGAAGAGCCACAATCCATATCTCAAAAAACTACAACAGCTACCGGGGAAAAGGAATGTAACATGCTGAGAATCCTGCAAAATTTATCCGAGAAACTGTTTCATATCTCGAAAACTACAAAAGCTTACAGGGAAATGAAATACATTTTTGCTGGAATCCTTGTAAAATTTTTGGAAATGTAAAAAAAAAAAAATAGAAAAAATTGGTATTTTTTTGGGGGGGGGATAAAATATAATATATTATTTGTTAAAGAAGACAGGTCAATTTAGGGGCCTCGAGCCGACGGGAACACGAGGGGGACGTTCTACCCCCGTAGGAGGGGCGAGGAACCCCGCGACACCAAATACCAAAAGAGCGGAGTTCCGGGAGACCCTCCTCCGGAGGGGGAATTTGTTCTACCCCGTAGTTCCGGAAGCCGAGAGACCCCGACTCCCTGCCATCGGTGGCGGTATACCCCTTGGGTATTCATTTAGTTTAAAAAAAGGCAAAATTAATAGAAAGTCTATTTATTTTACGAGTAAACCAATAAAAAGGTCTCTAAGGGTCTCTAATTTTCACATTATTAATTATTACACAATTATTTTTTTTATTTATTTTTTACATTTCCTAACTAAAATTTTTACCAGGGATGTCAAAAATGTATTCCTTTTCCGTGTAGCTATTATGTAGTTTTTGAGATATTATTATTATATTTTTCTTTTTTACCAAATTCTTCCGCACTAAATTGGACCAGCATTCCACCACAATGTATTCCTTTCCCGGTAGCTGTTGTAGTTTTGAGATATGGATGTGGCTCTTCTAGAGGCTGACATATATATATATATACATAATTATATATAATATATATATATATATTATATATATAATATATATATAAATATATATATATAATAATATATAAATTACTATATTAATATATACATACTATATTATATATATAATATATATATATATATATTATATATATATTTATATATATTAATATATATATATAATATATATATATATACTATAATTTATATAAATTCCTGTGGCTAAAACTAAATCTTACGTATCCCTATCCGCATCCGCAAAATCCGCGTTATAGTGATTTAACTTATCCCGCACCACATCGCGGATAGGGAAAAATCACTATCCGCTACACCTCTATATATAGTATATATGATATATAGTTATATATATTAATATTATATATATATATATATATATATATATATTAATACTATAATATTATATAATATTATTATATATTATATATGATATATATTATATATATATAGTATATATATTATATAGCTATATATAATATATAATATAAATATATATATAAAAGATATACTTATAATAGATTATAATATAATGTATCACTACTATACATTATATATATATATAATATATATATAATACATATATATATATATATTAATATATATATATATATATATACTATATATCTATATATAATATATATATATATATATATAATTATATATATATTATAAAAATATTATATATATAAATATATATAATATATAGAGGTATATATATAATATATATATATTATATATATAATAATATAATATATATACTATATAATATATATATAATATATATATACTATAATTATATAATATTTAATATATTATTATATATATATATAATATATATAGGTAATAATATATATATATATATATATTATAATATATATATGATATATATTATAATATATATATATATATATAATATAATATAATATATAATTATCATTTATAGTAAGTTAGACGTTTAGTAATTACAACCGTTAAATTACTGGTAAAAATACCTAACAACTTGCCTCATTGCTTAGAACGCAAGATAAATCTGTTAACACATTTCTGCCGTTGTTAAAAAACTCGGCCATCCCTAAAACTTTTTATTTATTTGAATTTTTTATTTAGTTGTTTAATTATTCTTGTACTTGTTTTATAACTGAAAAATTGTTCCCCTGATTCCAAAATTTATTTCAGATGTTGTGTAGCTATCGTGTTGTTTAACTTATGTCTCTCGCGCCTAATGTGAGGCATATGATTTCATAATATATTATATATATAATATATAATATATATATAATACATATATTAATAAATATATATATAATCCTATATATATATATATATATATGATGGTCAGCTTGCCATTAGCCGTTCATTGTATCTTAAAGAAACTAATTGCATGCAACGAGTAAAACGGGAATACTTTTTTGGATTCAGCGTAAAAAGTGACTGAAACACTTTTCAAAATAAAAAAGCGTTTTAAAAAAGTTATAATATAGAATAGTAATGTTAAACTATATTGAGTTTGTTAATTAAACACCTACTGACGTTTGCCTTTAATTAATGGTTCTGGTGTTTAAACTAAAATACCCAAGGCGAACGCGCACCGATGGCCCAGAGTCGGGGGTCTCCTCGGCTTCCGGGGAAGCTAGGGTAGGAACTGATTTCCCCCCTCAGGGGAGTGGCTTCGAACCCCGCTCTTTGATTGAGTTGTTCGCGGGGTTCCTCCGCCCCTGCCCCTACGGGTATGGAAACATCCCCCCCTATGTTCCCCGTCGGGCTCGAGCCCCTAAGATCTATTATATCTAATATATTATATATATATATATATATAATATAATATATATATATACTATATATATTAAAATATAATATATATATATATATATATTATATATACTAATATATAATAAAATTATCATAAGTATTTATTTGTGCGACGTCGAAAGAGAAATTTTGCGTATTCAGACCCGTTAACCAAATTTTGCAGACACACCGTATCATAATGAACTGTTTTTAGAGATGGCAGATCTTTTGATAGAATTTTTTCATTTTAACAACAAACATATTATGTTATTCTATTACTCGATTTAATACATAACGTAACTTATAAAACTTTTCATACGCTAAAAATTTTACGCTGATTCCGAAAATGTATTCCTTTTTTCTTAGTATTAAGTTAGTTTTTAAGATAGTTTTATTAGAAAAATGGAAAACGCCTGGCCTATATAGTATATATATTAATATAGGTTAAAAATTTTACTTTTCGGCAGCACTAATCTTTTTATAGAGTTCATTTTCATATTTATGGGTTCGATTAAATCGACAAACGATACCCTTTTGATATCGATTAGCATGATCATCGAATTGGTTTAAAATCGTACGCATACATTATATAATATATATATATATATATTAATATATATATATATATATTATATATATATAGTAAATATATTATATATTAAATATGATAGAAATATAGTATATATATAATATATATAATACGTTATATAGTATTATATATAGTTAATCCAAATGTCCCAAACTTTATTTGGAGAGATTATGAGTACGAATAGATTGTTTGCGAATAAATGTCCCAAAAGTACTCATTTTTGGATTTATTTGTTTTTTTGGGAAGTATATCCACTAAACGAGATACCCACGCGGTAGTCCGCCACCATCAGGAGTCTGGGGTCTCTCGGCCTCATGTGACTACGGGGGGACTAACTCCCCCCCGGGATGGTCTCGCCGAACCCCCGCTCTTTTGTTTGGGTGTCGCGGGGGTTCCTCTGGCCATCCCCTCCGGGGTATGAAACAGCCCCCCCTTCGTCCCCGCATCGGCTTCGAGCCCCCTAAAAGGGTAAATACTCCATTTGGGGGCTCGTTGACTCACTGTGCCGTATAAAAGTAGCCCGTAAACTTTACTGGATCCACTATGACCGCTTAACTAACAGTCTTAGTAGCTGCCGAAATAATATAATATATTCTTAATATACTATATATATATATAGTATATTATATTATTATATATAATAATATTATAAATATTATATATATATAATTATATATATTTTATATATCTAACTATATGATATATATAAATAACTTACAAATTACAATCATGGTATGGTGGTATTGCAGTAATGAGAAACTCGATTTAAAAAATTCTTAAAAAAATGTTACTATTTGAAATTTTTTTAAACATCTTCTCACAAATCTCTTTTTGTCTGCAAAATTAGCCGTTGAAAATTATCTAAAAACGTAGGCTTTGCACCAATTCGTATTTAGGCATATCAAATAAGATCACTTACAATAGTTGTTACAAGCTTTTGCGCTGACAACTTCACATTACACATGACGACGCAGATAAACATGTAATGATACTGTTCCGATTTTTTTTATTTTATCATCTTGTAACAAATACATCGAGTATTTTACAACTATCGATTAATATTACACATATCAAATGTATTGCCTTGAATCCCATTAAAATATGCGACTGACTTTTTTTCTTATTGATCTGTGCGCCCAAAGTTAAAATAAGCGATCATAATATATATATATATATATAATATATTATTATATACATTATATTGTATATTATATTATATAAAATATATTATACAAATGTAATAAATTAATAAATGAAATTTGGGATTCTAAAGTATATCCAAATGTATAATCGATTTTATTAAGATATGCGAATATCGATATATCGAATATCGATTTTTTTCTGGCGATAATTATAATTTATATGATTTTTTTAAAATATCGATATATCGATTTATCGAGATTTTTTAGATATCGGGCATCCCTAGTCTAAATTTGTTTCAAGTTTTGGCGGCAACTTCTCCAGCGAAACTTTCGGTGCACACACACACACAAGATGGTCCGAAAATTATAACGATTGAAGTACGATAATTTTAATTATAATTAATTATATTTTATTTTAACTACAAACATAAAATTTAGAGAAATGATTAAATCACAGTTTCTTAAATAACTCGGGAAGAACCTCATTTTTCGTACAACAATAAACAATGAACTATATATTATACTACGAAAAAGAATACTCGAATCTTAGAATGAGGCCTTGCGCCCTTCGACTGTTATTATTTAATATTTAAGTCTCTTTTGTCTTTATTTCCAAAACAAAGAATGCACCGTTGCCTTTCTCAAAAAACAGAGAATGCAATAGTGCCAAATGCATTCTATGTTTCGTTGAATCACTTAGTATTAATATTCTTATTGAATATTCTATTGAAGGTGTAAATATAACATTGTACACAGAGAAGAAATGCGAGTGCTGCTTTCCTCTTCAATTGACTGAAAATTTATTTCCTTAAATTAATGTATTCTTGTCAATAGTATTTGTTACTTTGAAACCGTAAAAATAAGAAAATTAAAAAGATGAATCACTGTTTCAATTATTAATTTTTTTTATTATTTAAAATTGCTTTTTTTTTCAGTTTTTTGAGTATGGTTATCGCAGGAAGTTTGACTGTTGCTTATAAATCTTGTATTTTTGTTTTGGACTTGTGTGTGTTACTACCAAATTTATTTTCCGTTTTTTCATTTTAAGATTTTTTTAGTTCGGTAATCTTTTATATGAAACCGGTAATGACAGATTGATTCAAAATTTTACGGAGGGAAACTAAAAAAAACAAAAAAAAAAAAAAAAAAAAAAAAAAAAAAAAAAAAATCACGTTTTTAAACTAAAACTAAAAATGCTACATTGAAAAGCATAATCTACATATTGTTTGGAAATCCTTTGGTTAAAAAAATTTGAGTTAAATACCCCAAAAATTTGTTTGTAAACTAAAGAAAAAAAAAAAAAATTTAAACAAAAATTGGCTATTGTTTTTTTTTTCGCGGGGGGGACAGTGGACATAGCGGTAATAATTATTATTTCGGTGGAGGGCGGTACTGCAGAAGTGCGAAACATGGCGGGAAGAGCTGACGGAAGCATCGAGTACTAATATATATATATATATTCTTAAACGTATTACACGGGCCAATATATGTATGGAGCGGCTCGAAGCCGACCGGGGGAAACACAGGGGTGAGGGACGTTTTCCCGATACCCGCGTACTGTGACGCGGCCGCGTAGGAAACCCCCGCGACAGCGCCAAATACCAAAGGAGCGGGTTCCGGAACTCACCCCAGGAGGGGGGGAATTAGTCCTACCCCGTAGTTCCCCGGAAGAACCGAGAGGAGACCCCGACTTCCTGCATCCGGTCATTGCGGGACATTATACCCTTGGGTATTCTTTAGTATAAAAAAAAAAAAAGCGAAATGTAGTGATCGATATTAAAAATGTTTTTGAAAATTAAAATTGTTTTTTTCGGTTAAATAGGTGCGCCTTTCTAACTACACTATCTTTAAAGATATTAAACAATATTTTTTTTCTTTTTGTTTTTTTAACCATATTTCTCAAGCGTAATAATTTAGCCCAGGATTCCAAAAGTCATTCTCTTTTCCCTGAGCTATTGTAGTTTTAAAGTGTTTTTTTTTTTTTTTTTTTTTTTTTTTTTTTTTTTTTTTTTTGTTTTTTTTTTTTTACCCTGTTCCGCAACAAAAAATCTGTGCCAGCAATTCCATTCAACGTGTATTCCTTTTCCGCTAGGCCCTGCTTGTGATAGTTTTTGACGAGTTGGATGGGGCTCTTGTAGGAGAGGCTAAGAATTGACTTATATAGATATAACTTAATATATATGTACTATATATATATATATATATATATATGAATATCATATAACATATATAGAATAATATATTATAATAAGTATAGCTATATATATATACTATATATATATATATATATATTGACTTATTAAATTGTTACCATATATATATATACATAGTAGTAAAATCTATACTAATATATATATATATACTAAGTATAGTATAAATACACTATACTATTATATATATATAATTATATATATTATATATATATATATATATATATATATATATATGAATTATATTATATATAGTATATAATATACATATAAATATAATAATGTACTTACTATTTTAAAACAAATAAAAGAACGTGATGAAGCACAAAAAAAAAAAAAAACCAGGAGTATGTTTATTTCCAAATAAAAATTATTAAAAATCATTTTTTTATTAAAGCAGTTGTAAAGGGGGCCGCGGTGGTAAACACTTTCCGCGATGAATTTCTTCTTTCTGGTCAAGTAATAAGGTCCAAGGCCCAGAAGGGAGAAGGGATGTTAAATACAATCTAATAACTGGGGGGAAGGAACCCAAATTTCGTTTCACTATTAGAATAAATACAAAAAGAGCTGTTAGTCAGGTGTTGCCAATTGATTGCGCATACGCATATGCTAAATTCTAGGTCAAAAATGGTTTTAAAAAAAAAATAGCGTTTAAAATCCTGACTATATAGAGAAGTTTAAACAATACAATGCATTCATTATTCCAAATTTTATATTCATTTTATAATTTTATTTAAATATTACGATATAATATATATAGTAATATTATTAACTATCATTAATATATATATATATATATATAATATAATATATAAATATATGATAAAGATATAATAAAGTCGCATGGTCAAATAAGGTTGTTGCCACCTTTCATTTCATCTTTAATCCACTTCGGTCTTTTTTTTTTAATGTTTCAAGAACTTTAACTGATCGTACAAAAAAAAGTAATAGAATTTTAATATGTTGGCATCTCTTTACAATAGGTGCAGCTTTATAAGTACATTCATATATCAAATTTTTGTACAAAGACGGTTGTACCCCTACGCAGGGTTAAAAGATTACAAGTAGTCCACCAATTGACGTATGATGCTATCCAATTATTCATAAATTTATTCAATTAATTTTTCATTCAAAATATTTTTGACCCTTATTATTTAAGTTGGTACTTCGTTTTACAGTAGTAGTCACTGGTTCTAACTATATCGCATTAGTAGTTTGACATAAAATTCAAGTGAGCGTACCTAATATGATCTTACAAAATAAAAATACGAAGAATTTACAGACATGTTGTTTCTCTCTGTAGGTTACTATCTTAGCATTCTGGGCGGGCGTCACAATAAAAATTGTTGCCGAATCAGGGTAAAGAAGTAAAAAGTGTTAAACTTCAAATCTTTTCAGACCTACTTTGGGTCGCTACAGGAAAGAGTAATAAATAGCTGGATAGTTTGGATCTCTTCAATTAGGTCACTGGTCGTACATTTCGTAATATCTAAATTAGAAACTGTATGCCCCCTCAAGGGTATAAAAAGTTACAAGAGAATCAACAGTACGGTTGATGCGTATTAATTTTTCAATTTTCATAGTTTCAGTGTAAAATATGTATTGTAAGCATATTATAGAGTTAGGTAATTTTCAGATAGGTCACTGTTCTACATCACTGCATGAGTAGGCCAAAACAACAAGTTTTTGACATTAAATGTTATAGACGTTAACTATTTGGAGTCTTACAAAAAAACTCTATAGAATATACCAGACTAATTAGTTCGTTCTTCTTTTGTAATAGTATATGAATCATAAACGAAAAGAACATGAATTTAATATTATATCATATATAGTTAATTACTATGATATATCATTTTAACATTTTCCTATATTTTAGTAGAATCAAGTAATTTATAATTTGATTAAGAGTATGTATTTTTTAAATTTTAAGGAATATATATATTCCCACATTCAATAACGTATTAATAAAAAGTTAAAATAATAGGTGTTACACTCTTAAGTTCATGGGAGAATGAATGTCGTAAAATGTGTTTCGCAAATCCAATGGTTTGGAGAAAACTGAAGGATCACTCCACTTACTGGTTTATTTTTGCTAAACATATAATATCCAGAATAAATCATTAACGAAAAGATCATGAATTAAATGCCATGTTTTTTTATTTTAAGAAATAAAATATTTTAATACTAGTTCTTAATTTATCAATATTATTAAATTCTCCCAAGAGGATTGCAGATTTTGATGCAATCCTCAAAACTCAAAAACTACTTATAAATTTCTAAGATTATTTACTATGAACTGACCACACTTTTGTGTGACCATTCTTTAGGGTCTGTTTCTTACGATTTTTGAATTACTTTACTTTGTTTGCTGGAATTAGATAAGGTATGCAGTAAAACTTTAAAAGGAGAAATAGAAAGTTCTAAAGGATAAGGAATACAAATAGATTGGTGAGCAGCTTTAAGCATTACTTTGCTTCACCTTCACCGATCTATCATATTTTATTATTAATTTAAAAACTCTAAACACCATCCAGAAAGGACGTGTTTTTTTAATTGATTTTATCAGGACTGTATCTTTACTTTATTGCTGCTTTTTCATGATGATTATGCAACGCTTTACAGGCTTAACAAGTGTTTGAAATGATTAAAAATGATCTTTAGCTTACCTAACATCAGATTTATTAAATTTGGATCAATCACCCTCCAGATATCTCCTTTCTAATTTCTCAAAATTAGAGAACAGTTGCAATTAAGACGTATAATGTGTTAGATGGGTAGGTGTAATAATTTCTCTATCAATGAATTCACAGTGAATTAGAGTATAGAGTATAGAGTATAGAAGAGTGAATAAGAAGAGTTGAAAAGTTTTGACATAATCTTCTGAGACCTACTTTAAGGTCGTACAAAAAATGGGTTGATAATGCCTCAGAGTTTATAAACTAGACAGGCTTCAATTTTATGTAAAACACAGAGAGATTAAACACCAACCAAAATCGGGAATAATAATTAATATTAAATAAATATATGAAATCGTATTATTAAGGGTAGATTAATACCTGCCCACAAAAATCACTACATTATTAATAATAGGCAGAAACGGGAAGTTAAGTAATGCTGGTCGGCAGAGGCAGCTACAGGATCGCCCAGGCAAAGAGTCCGTTTGACTCAAGCGTTTCTTAGACTGATTGTTGAGTCAATATTAACAGCTGCATGAAAATTTATTTAAGAACAATTCTTAAAGAGTCAATTATTTAATTGAGTTACATGAATTCGATTAAATTATTAATTAATTGAATAATATATATAGTATATCTGCTAATGCAATTAAACGGGGATATAAATTTCTAAAAAAATTTATTAAAAAAAGACTGCTAACGACTCGTTAGGCACATCCACAGTTAACCACTAAGAAATAAACAGAGGAATTAAAATTTTTTTTTGACTTTCGAGAATTATTACTGATATATGTTGGATCTCTTCAATTGTTCACTGTCGTACATTCTATATTTAAATTTAAAGACTTGTTTGCCCCCTAGGAAAAGAAAAGTACCAAAGGTCACAAGCAGTTGGATGCTATATTTCGCTACAAATCTCATTCATTGTCTTATTTGTACCCAAACTCTGTTCAGGCTTACTGATGTATAACTGGTATTTACTCTTCCTCGGGGTCCAAACAGTGTGCGTTTATACAATTATGTAAGTTTGAATATGAAATTTCGTAGGTAAGCGTCACTGATGCAGTTTACAAAGTAAAGCGCTTAAGAAGTATACAGGAACCTGTTGGTTCTCTTCTGTTAGCGTTGAACGATCATTACTTAACTCATTCAGGGTCAAATTAAGAAATTTTGCCGAAATCAGTAAAAGGTCTAAAAAGAGGGTTTACTAAAATTTTCAGGACCTAAACTATTCTGAAGTCGTTACCCTAAATAAGCACGGTAATATTATAGTATGATATGTGGATCTTCCTTTCAATATTTCAGTGTGTCGACATTCTATATTAAATTTAAAGACTGTTGCCCCCAAAGGTTCTAAAAAAAGTTTACAAGAGTCAACAAACGTTGATGCTATACTGTTCCAATTTTGCAATGGTTTTCATTCAAGAATTTAATATTGAAACCGATTATTTATATGTTAGCGGTTTTTACATCTTGCTCAGTAGGTCGCCTCTCTTACATACATGAAAAGTTGGACATTAAATATTTATAGGATCGTACTATGGGTTTCTCTATACAAAAGAAACATAGTTAAAACCATTAAAAAGACAATGTTGTTCTCTATTAGTTTTATCTAGGATTACGTATTTTACACCCTGTGTGCAAAATAAAGAGTAGATTGTGCGCCCACTTGTATTTAAAAAGTTAAAGGTTTTTTTTTATATATTTCGAATTTTTAAAAGAGGCTCGGTCCCACCTTGAAATATTAAAAATATTACTTTATAGTAGTATTTCTGATATGTCAGTCTCTATTCAATTGCTCCCTCACTGTCGTACATTCATTAATGAAACCCTAATTAAGTTAGAGAGACCTGGGTGTGGGCCCCTATGCGGTGAAAACCTAGTTACAAGACCGCCCCCGAAATAATAGATTTGACACGATATCATTTCAATTTTCATACATTTTCATGTCAAATCATTGCCGGCTCCCCCACTATATTTAGCGGTTTGAGGTTAAATATATATATATACTTCGTTCGAATCGGTTCATTTGGTAAAAATAAATGTAGTTTGACACTAAATTTCGTAGGATACGTACTATGGATCTTACAAAAAAAAAACGTAGGTAATATACAAGACATGTATTCTTCTCTTCTGTAGTGTTACTATTTCGTACATTCTGTAGGTCAAAGGTTTACATATCGTGCCCAATCGAGTTAAAAGGTAAAAAGGTTTACTCAATTTTATGATCTATAACTTTTGGGCTCTGATACCCATAGGTTAAATATAATACTGAGTATTTTTGGATCTACTTCAATAGTCACTGTCGTTGACATTCTTATCATTAAATTTGAGAAACTGGTTGCCCTACTCAAGTTAACAGAAAAGTTTACAAGGAATCACAACGTTGAATGCTAATATATGTTTAATATCAAATCCTATTTACGGATGGGTAAAATATATTTCGGAACGCATATTTGTAGTTTGGGAATTTTATCAGGTAGGTCGGCACTGTCTTACATCATGCAGATTGACATAAATTTTAGGACATCAACTTTTCACTTTACAAAAAAAAACAAAAAGTAACGTAGTTATATAGAATAAACAGTGTTGTTTCTGCCTATTGTAGGTTATCTTATGCTTTATGTCACCCGTGTGAGATCTAAAATTAAAGCGATTGTTACCCACACTCATAATTGGCTGAGAGTTCTATAATGTGTTTATTAACTATTAAAATATTTAGAAGATGCCGTCTATAATAGTCGTACTAAAAATATTATTTAAAATTATGGTAATAGAATAAGTTTTTAAGACTATAACTTTTATATTACAACAGTTTAAATAGTGTACATTTAATTATACGACATTCATAAAAATATTAAATTATAAGACTAGAGTTACAACCCACAACCAGGATAAAAAACCTAGTTAGTTACAGATAAGAGTAACCATACGGTTGTTAATATTCCGAATTTTCATTTTATCATTCAAATATTTTGGATAAACTCCTCTTATATAATATATGGTTTGCAATATATTTTTTCAGTGGTTATGTCACTGCTCCTTACCCCCTGTTACTCATTGTAGTTTGACATATAAAATATTGTGAAAGAAATGATTTTTCGTACTATGGGTCTTACAAATAAACCAGCGTTAGAATAAACTAGGCAGTGAGTTGTTGTCTCTTCTCGTGTGTACCAGGTTTCTTATCATTACATCGTGTGAGTTCTAAATAAACAATGTTGTTGTTCCTTACCTCAGATATGTAAGAAAAGTTAAAAGGAGTTTTACTTAATTTTATACTGCAGGATCCTACTGGTTGAGTCGCCTAACGAAAAGCGGTTAATGCTATACATTTACCCTCGATTATGGTGGGATCTTCTTTACCTCTTAGGTCAGCCTCTATAGAAGCTGTACATTCATATATTAAGAAATTGTAAAAACAATCTGTCCTGTCCCCCAACGGTGAACCAATATGTTACGCATAAGTCATCCAAATCAGTTGATGCTATATTCCAATTTTCATATTTTTCATTTCAAATAATTTGTACCCAGATTTAGGGTGTGGTACTTATTAGTTATGAGTCATCATGTCTATATGATCAGATAGATTTTGACATATAATTTCTAGTGGATCGTACTATGGGTCTATTACAAAAAAATACGTTTAGAAAGTATAGTATACTCAGAAAGTAATGTTGTTTCTCTTTGCGAATAGGGTGTACTGTGATTACATTAATACTGTGATCAAAATTAAAGATATTTGTTGCCCTACTCAGTAAAAAAGTAATTATAAAGGTTTATTTAACTTAATTTTCAGGATCCTTTACTTTAGGTCGTACTAAAAAAAATTTATATGATAATATAGGTTAATAAGTAACTATAATTGTTGGATCCTTCAATTAGTTCACTGTCGTAATATCATTCTAATATTATAATTTTAGAAACCTAATTTCATCTAAAATAATGAACCTAATAAGTCACAACGTTGTATGCCTATCTTGCAATTCTCCATAGTTTTCATTTCATAATATTTTGAATGCAAAAGTTAGGGTTTAAGGTACTTTTCAGGAAGTGTAACATACTGGCTTACATCAATGCAGATTTGACATATAAATTGTTTATCTAAGTAACGTATCATATTGGGGTCTTACAAAAAAACGTTAGTATATAAAAGACATGTTGTTTCTTCTTTTGTAATATTAGCGGTTACTTAATTTTACATCCCTATATCTAAATTAATAGAATAGTATGCCCCCTCAGGTTAAAAAAATTAAAAAGGTGTAACATTATTTATCAAGGTAATACCTCTGAATTTGAGTCTGTGACAAAAAAGATAATATATAAGTTGATTCATGATTTGGATCTCTTTATCTATAGTTCCCTGTTCGTACCATTCTTTATAAATTATAAAGCTAGAAACTGTTGTGCCTACGTCAGGAAAAAAGTTACAGGGTAATCACTAAAGTTGATGCCATATATTTATCTAATAAATTTCAACCCCTTTTTAATTTTTTATTTAATAATTTTGACCCATATTTATGATAGTTTATATAAGGTACTATTTCAGGTATGTCACATGTTCTAACAATTACATATAGTTGACTATAAAATGTTTATATACTAGGACGTTTACTTAATTGTGGGTCTACAAAATAAAAAACGATACATATAGTAATAGGTACAGGACATTGTTGTTTAACTCTTTCGTAGTTATGGGTACAAGTACTTTTACATCATGTGAGTCAATATTAAAAAATTGTTGCCCCATCAGTGTAAAAGTTAAGTTATATATTATTGACTTAAGTTTCAGAGAAAAAACCTAATTATGATGCTCGTACAAAAAAAAAGGTTAAATTCTACAGATACTGATATGGTATGGTATCTCTTCAAATAGATCAGAGTCGTACATTCTATTTTAAATTTAATAAAACTGTTGGCCCCCAGGTAAAGGTTCAAAAGAGACACTTACTGTCTTTATTTTATATCCTCAAATTTTCATTCATATTTGGCATGTCATAATATTGTTGGAACCCATATTTAGCCTCGATACACGGAGTTTGAAGTGAGTAAATCAAATGTAGTTTGGAAATAAATTTGTAGGACTCGTACTTTGGGTCTTTACATAATAAAAAAACCGTCTATATATAGAACTATATACAGACATGTTGTTTACTCTGTAGGTACATGTCTTAGCATTTCTGTGATCAGAATTATATAAAATTTTGTTGCCTTCAAGTAAAAAGTGTTAAAAATGGGTTTTTTACTTAATTATTCAGATTATTACCTTACGTCTTGAGTTCGTACAAAAAAAGGGTAATTAATCATTTTCCAAAATTCTTAATATTAGGGATACATATCAAACTGTACATTCCTATAGTTTAATATTTCCAAATAAGTTGTCCATGCCCAGCCCAGGTAAAAAGTTAACAGCGATCTACAATGTTCAGATGCCTAGTATTCCATATTTATTCATATTTTTCATCAATGATTTTGAATCCCATAAATTTAGTGGAGGTACCCTTATTTCCAGTGTAGAGTCTACACTGTTACTTAATATCTAATTACTATGTAGTTTACGATAAATTTTAGGAATATTTTGTACTAATTGGTCTTACAAAAACAACGTAATAGAAGTTATTACAGAACATGTTGTTCTCTTATCATGTTGAGTACTGTGTTACAATTCATGTGATTCAAATTATAAAGATTGATATTGCCCTCTCAAGTATAAAAAGTTAAAGGGTCTTTACTTAATTCTTGCACAGGTACCTAGTACTATTAGCAGTCGTACAAAAATGGTTAGATTAATACTGATTATTTTTGGATCCTTCAATTAGATTCTACATTGTCTACTATGTGTTGAAGTAACATTATTAAATTTTAGAATATCTCTGTTGAATCCGAACAGTGTTTACCCCAATTACAGAGTCAACAACGTTGATACGTATATTTTCTCAATATATTATATTTGAGGCCATGCAAATATTTTGACAGAGCATACTTTAGCGATTGGTACTTGGTCTCAGCTTGGGGCAACTGCTTACAGATCATTGCGATGAAATTGTGATCATAAAATCCATTGATAGAACGTCCTTTGCCTGATTTCGCGTTTACTAATGGTTCTTATAACAAAAATACGTATTGTGATTATTATTAATAAGATCATGTTTGTTATTCAATTTTGGTAGGTTACTATTTTACCACCCTGCTGACTCAGAAGTAAAGTCATTGTAACGCCCCTCAGGCGTGTACAAAAGTTAAAACTGGTTTACTTCAATTTTCAGGACTACTTTGGAGCGTGACATCAAAATCGGTAGATATATAGCTGATCATGTTGGATCTCTTAGCATAATAGGTCCTACTAGTCTTACATATTCTTATACATTAAATTGTAAATAACTGTAGCGCCCCCAATAAGATTAAAAAGAAAACATGAGAACAACAAACGTTGATATTGCTATATATCCTAATGTTTCATTTTATATTCTTATCAAAATATTGTTGAGAGGCTATATTGGTAGCAGTTAGATATCTTGGTTCAGTAGGTCATAAGTATAACTCTCTTACATTCATGTTAGTTTTGATAATATAATTTAAGATAGCGATAAAACTAAGAGGTCTATCAAAATAAAAACGTAGAACATCATATCAGTACCATTGTTGCTTTACTCTTCTACGTAGGCCTTATCTAAGGAACCAAAAAGCTAATTTTAAAAAAAAATCGGTACTATTGTAACATTCTGTGATCAACACTTAAATGATTGTCCTGCGCTTCAAGTTTACAATAAGTGTTATTGAATGACAATGGGGATAATTTACTTATTTTCAGGACCCCTACTTTGAGTCTACATAAGAACAGGATAGGTAAATATATGTAATTTTGAGTATGATGAGATCCTTTCAGAAAGGCCCATCCTTGTGGTACATTTCTATTAATTTTATAATTTTATAAATATACTTGATTGCCCCCAGGTAAATGGGTTACTAAGAGACATCTAACGTGAATGCTTTATTTCCAAATTTTTCATATTTTTCAATCTTTCGAAATATTTTTGGACCCATCATTAGTTTGGGTACTTTTTTTCAATTTAAGTGTTCCTACTGTTATAAATAGATTATAATTTAGTATTTGAATATAAATTTTATGGATATTACGTACTTTAATTGTATGTTTACTTTACAAAAAAACGTCGTAAGGAATATACTAGTATATGTTTATTCTCTTTCTTATTATTATATGATTGGATATCTAGTGTTACTTTACATATTTCTAAGTTAGATAAATCATATAATTTAATAAAATTGATTGACCATGTGTTCAAGTAAAATTAATAAATGATGGATTTATACTAGCTATGTGAATGATTCTAAAATACTGTTGAGTCGTACAGAATAAAGAGTTAATATATTTTTGAAATATATGTTATTGATACATACATTCAAAAATGATCCTATCTTCATCACAATATATATCTAATTAAATTAGAATTATAAAACTGTTTAAGTGAACACATAAAGGTATAAAATTTAGACACTGAAATAGAAAATTATTTTTGCACTTCCATTGACATAAATTCTTACCATTATATTTTATAAATTTCATTACAATAAATGATGTTTGACCAATAATAATAATAATTAGTTTGGTACTTTTCAGTAGGTAACGGTCTTATACATCATGTCAGTTTAACATTTTCAAATTTATTAGGACGTACATTCAATGGTTCTATGATCAAATAAAACAATAGATTAGGAATATACAGAACAATGTGAGTTATTCCCTTCTGTGTAGACGTACGTCTGTACATTCTGTGATCAAATTAAAGATTGTTTTGATAATCCCTATCGTAGTAAAAAAGCGTAAACGGGTTGTTTACTTACATGTTTCAGAGTCGTTAATTTGTAGTTCGAACCCAAAAGATCAGTGTAATATGATGTTTTGAATATGTATTGATATCTCTTCACATCTAGTAGTTTTTCCCCCCCCCCCCCAACTTACTTGGTTTACGGGGGGGGGGTGAAAAACCCTGATTCTACTGTAAATTCTAGAATTACCTGATTGCCCCGTCAGTTAAAAAGTTTACAAGAGTTCACAACGTTGATTGCTAGTTAATGTTGCAGATTTTCATTATTTTATAAATAATCAATATATTTTGAACCAAGCATATTTAGGTTAGTACTTTTCAGTAGCAAGTCTACTGGTCTCTTACATCCTGTAGTTTGACATAAATTTTTAGTGACGTTTACTTACTAAGGGTCTTACAAAAAAAAAATACGTAGATATAAAACAGTACAATTGTTGACTTCTAACTTCTGTATTGTCTGTATATAGATAGTTGACCTACTACATTCTCGTGCGGTCAAAATTTAAAAATTTTTGGCCTACCTTCAGCGTTAAAAATCAAAATAGGGTGTATATACTCAATATTTCAGGATAGTACCTACTTGTTGATTCTGATACAAAATAAATAGGTAATAAAATACTGATATGTTGGATCTTTTTAATAGTTCACAATATTAATTATTCATGATATTAAAATTTTTATAGAAACTGTCTGCCACCTTTTAAATGCTATAAATTAATTCTACAAGAGTCAACAAGGTTGATGCTATTAATTCAAATTTCATATTTTTCAGTTCTAAGAATATTTTTGATACCCAATTTATAGGTTGGGTACTTATATCACTATAGGTTCTAATACTGTCTACTTACATTCTAGTGTACGTTTGACATGAATTGTGAATTTTAGGGATATAGCGTACTAATGTAAGGTCTTACAATATAAAAACCGTGACTAATAAGAATATAAAGACATGCTTGTTTCACTTTATATACTAGTATACGTGTTTGACTATCTTAGCATTCGTGTGGTCAAACGTAAAAAATTGTTGCCCCTCAGGAAACCACCACGATTAAAAAGGGTTACGTTTAATGTTCAAGACCTATTCAATTTTTGCATTCCGTACAAAAAGGTAATAAATACTGATTATGTTAAGGGAAATCATTGGATATTACTGTGCGTACATGTCTATAGTTTAATTTAGGAAACTGTTGCCCCTCAGTGAAAAAGTTACAAGAGTAACAACGTGAATGCTATATTTCAATTTTCACATCTCTTCACTTTTAAATATCTTTTGAAGCATATTAGGTTGACGGTACTTTTCTAGGTAGGTCACTTAGTCTACATCATGCAGTTTGACATAGAATTCTTGGAATACGGTATTCTAAATGGGTCGTTACAAAAATACGATAGTATATAAAAGACAGTTTATTTCTCTTTTGTAGGTTACGTTATTTTACACATTCTGTGATATAATTAAAGATTGTTGCCCCTCAGTGATGAAAAAGTTGAAGAAGGGTTTTACTTAATTTTTAGAGACCTATCTTTGTAGTCGTACAAAAATATGTGGTAATATTAAATTGAAAACAATTTTAATAGCGGATTCGTAACTTCAATAGGTCACTTGTCGTACATTCATTATAATTAAAAATAATTTAAAGAATTACTATTGCCCCCCAGGTTAAAAGTTGACAAGAGTCACAAAGGTTTGATGGCTAAGTTCAAGATTTCATATTGTTCATTTCAAAAATGATTTTTGAAGTGTCATTATTTAAGGTTTGGTATTTATCTTTTCAAAGTAGGCACTGCTCTTACATTCATGTAGTTTAGTTCCATGTAATAATTTTTTATGAGGCCAGTGATAAACGGGACTTTTAAATGCCTCGAACTTGTCAAACATATAAAGACATGACTTTTCTCTTTCTGGGTTGTGTTATCAAATCTTACATTGCTGTGATTACAATATTAGATAGTAATTTTAACTCCTTACAAGTAAAAATAGATTAATAATTGGTTTTATAAGGACTTCCATCCTTTTTACAAGAGAACACAACATGACTGTTGTAGTAACAGTACAAACATGATGGTTCCTCCCCAAGGTCAATATAAAATATTTATACTGATTATGTGCAGATGCTTCTCAATGAGTCCCTGTCGGTATCACATTATCTTTGTAAATTTAAAGACTGTTGCCCTCTTCCAGTGATTATATAGGTGTTACAAAGACACAACGTTGGATTGAATAGATATATAACCAATTATATACAGTATTTTCATTCTAAATAATTTTGTACGCACATTTATATGTCGTTATAAGTATAAGAAGCGTTTACTTTATCTCTAGTACTTTCATACTTTCTTACATCAAGTCTCCAGTGTCCTATAGAGAGAATATTTAATCTATTCTTTAAGTATACGTACTTTGTGTCATATTATCAAAAATTATACTCTGTATATTCATTAGACAGTTAATACAGACTTGTTGTTTCTACTTTCTGTGTAGTGGTAACTTCAATTTTACTGATTCTTGTGATGAGAAGGACCTTCCCTGATGCCTCTTCCAAGTAAAAAAGTTTAAATGGTTTACTTAATTTTCATGACCTATTATTATAGAAGTTCGTTACAAAAAATGAGTAAGGTGATATTTTTGATAATATAATAAGTAGTAAGATGAGGGTTTAAATATTTTGGATCTCTTTCAATAGGTCATACTGGTCGTACCATTCTATATTATAAATTTAAGTAAATAGTTCCCCCACATGAGTAAGAAATTTAACAAAGTAGTCACATAGCGTTAGATTTGCGATATTATTTCCAATTTCAGTATTTATCATTCAAATTATTGGATCCACATTAATTTAGAGTTATAGTAGATGCTACTTTTTCAGTAGGTCCACTGTCTAGTATATATCAATGTTAGTTATTAGATATCATAAATTTAGGCTATATGTATACGTATTGTACGATATTGGTCTATACTAAAAATAACTAACTTATAATGTAGTAGAATAATTACCAGGACATGTTGTTTCTCAGTCTGTAGTGATACTGTGTTACATTCTTTACGTGATATCAAATTTAAAGATTAGTATTTGACGCCCTCTAGAGTGAGATTCCGTATATATTTCTAAGGGTATTTACTCGTTACTCACCTCTTTCAGGAAAGCTCATTGACTTGAGAGCTTCGTACGAAAAGAATGGATATATACGGATACATGGTTCCCTTATATAATATCTGTACGTGTAACAAAAAAAATATCTATATTAAATATTTAGAAACTGTTGTCCACTGGCGATTAAATACTGTGATACCCACCCATTTTTTGGGTGAGGATTGTTGCACGCTATGAAAGTATTTGGCATTATTTTTTATATAGAATATTTGTTTGTGATTCATATGATCAAATACGTTTTTTTATAATAAATATTTGGAAATTTTTATTGTTTTATTTGAATTGTCAACATAATTTATTGGGTAGAGGCTTTTAAACTGAAGGGCAGCTATTTAATTCTTTAAGACCAAATGTAAATGACAGATGGAATCGAAGAATCAGGTTTAGCAGTAACAGTGGTCTTACTTTTTGGTGTTGAAAACTCTGGTTTAGACATAGATGGAACTGGCAAAGATTCTGACTTTGTACTTGGTTCAGTTTCTGCTTTACTATTATTAGACGAATCTGAATCGCATTTTATAATCGTAGATGAAGAGAGACACATTGAAAATGTAAAACTGAGCCTAACATGAGACCGAGTCCAATGTCCCATCGCTTCTTCAAAAGAGTCACTATCATTTTTACAATGAATGCAACGGTATTTGTAAACTTCTAAGGTAAAAGAGTTTTCCTCCTCTTTCCTAACTAAGAATGGTAGAAATTTATGATGTGCTTTGATATGATCCTCAACAAAAGAGTATGGACCTTTTATGCTACAATGACAACATGAATAACAAATTGTTGCAGACTTTACTCCCATAGTAGCGCTCGGATCAATAGGTTTGGTTATTTCTTTCTCCTTCACATTTTCATTATCATCAAAACTACTATTCTTTACGGTCTGTGGTGAATCGGCAGGCGAATTAATAATCTTTGCGGGCATATTAGGATGTTTGCGAGTGCTATGCCTCTTGCCATCAACCACAGTTTCAAATCTTTTGTCACAGTACTCACAAACGTGAGTAAAATGTGTTTGTGAATGTAGCTGATAAGTTTTCATTACGGTTGTAGTAAAAGGGCAACGGGGACAGGTGAGCTTCTGCTTCTCCACCTTCCTTTCATCTTCTTGATGCCCAGATTACATCTATGGTGTAGATAATATATATAGCATATATCTTATAGTGTTCTTATATTGTGGATTTTTCTTAATTATATAAATATTACTTTTACTAATTATACTATGTATAATTATATATATCTTATTATCTGGAATATTATATAATATTTATATATATATTATAGATATTTATGTATATTATTTTTATTAAATAAGTAATATATATACTGACATTATACATATAATTTTTATATATATATTATATATCAAAAATGTTGGGCGTCTTGCTAGTAAACTTCGATTTGGGTTTTTCTTAGTACTTTCATCGCAGTCATAGTTCTTAACGTATCATTTCTTATAAATATGAAAACTTAAATAATTGGTATAATTATATTTATATAGTAATTTATAAGAATAAGTATTATAATAATATTCTTTAATTATTCTATTTATATATTTAACTTACTGGTTATCTTTATGTTCTAATGATCAGTATTAGATTATTAGTATATATATCTACTGCTGTGTGTTATTAAGTGTTCTATTTATGGCAATGGCATATTATAGTATTAGTAATATAAATGTATACCTATTCAATTTGTATAGAAAATTAATTAGTTGCAGGGAGAAAAACATGTTGTTTTTGTGCTGTTGTTGTCAGTTGTTGTTGTTGTTGTCTGTATGTGTTTTGTAATGGTAAGTAAGATGAGTTATAGTCAATTTCCATTTCGAAAAAGCAAAATAAATATTTAATCGTATTACCTCCAATTTTTAAGCAATTTCGAAGGACAATCATTAATAGTTTATACTTGCCTTTGCTCTGTAGTGATTCGCAGCAAGTATTGAAGCCAAATCCATTTGTCATATTAACATTTAACACTTTTCACTTTAAATATCTTTCACTCGGCTCTTAGGCAATGACGGAATCCTGATCACTTAATACAGGCAGAAATATGTAGAAGGTGGTGCTATCCCGATGCAGTGATGAGGCAGCCGGCCAGAAGGAATGTGGGGTGGGGGGGAGAGTAGGCTTTGTTGGACTCTGTTACGATCGCTAATAAAGTATTACTCGTGTTGAGATTTCTTCAAGGAAGAGTTTTAATCTATATAGTAGAACAAGTTAGTGTGTTTTATAATGTCATGTGGACATGTCATTTGTGCATAATATATGTTAGAGTTATCACTAAGTATTATTTAGATAGTGATACTTATATTATCATTTAGTTAATATATCAGTTATACTGCCCTTTGCTTATATTTTTGTATATATCTTTATTTTTAATTTATATATTTTTATTATTATATTATTTTTATTATATATTATTATATTTTATATTTAATTATTTCTATTATTTTTCACTTTATTTTTTTATGTTATTTTATTTTTTTTTGTGTGTTTAGTAAATTATTTTAATATTATTATTATTTGTGTGAATGTTATTTATTTTCTTCTCCGAAATATTTTTTTATTATTCTATTAATTTATTTTAGATTATTTATTGTATATATTTTCATATAATTGGATTAATTAATAACTTATTTTTGTTTAGAAATTTTATCTTAATTTAATTATTTAGTATTTTTTTTATTTTTTTTTTTACCTATTTATCTGTATTACTTTATACTCTATATTTATAATATTTATATTTTCTCTTTTATTAAATTAAGTATTATATATTTTTTTATATTTTTTTTTCTTTATACTTATTATTCCCTTATTTATCTTTATTTATATTACTCTTTTTCGATTCCTTTTTTTATTTTATATTTATTTTTTTTTTATCTTTTATTTTTTTAATTTTTATTTATTTTTTTTATTTTTTTTTTTATTATTTTCATTTATTGATTTTTTATTTAGAAATATTTATATTTTTATTATTTTAGTTATTTTGTATTTTTCTTTATATATATAATTTTTATTTTATTATTTTTTTATATATTTTTATTTTTTTATTTTTTTTTATTTTTCTTGCTTGATTGATTCAAGTTCATTATAGTGAGACTTTTTATTATTAATTTTTATTTTCTTTTATTTTTGATTATAATTGTGATTTATTTTATTTTTTATTTATTTTGTTTTATTTTTATTCATTATATTATCATTACATAATCAATATTTTAATAATTTATTATATATTATTTTTTTCAGGTATATCTAGATATTATTTGCTTAATGAAGGCGTTTGGTTTTATAGTATTAAATGGTTTAGTAATAATATTTTAATTATTAGAAAAGTTTATAATAAATATTAACTATTTATTGATTTTGGTTCTAATTTTACATTTATGAATATTATAATGTTTTATAATTAACATATATATATATAATTATAATTATTATATAATAATATTACAACTAATATATTTAAATAATATAATATGTATTATTATCATTTTAATACTATATTAATATTATATATATAATATATTATATATATATATATATACTTATTATTATATAATCTATTAATATTATATTATATATATAAAATATATATTTAATATATATATATATAATATATATATATCATATATTTATTATATTATAATAATATACTATTCTTATATATATTTATATAGTATATATACTATAATTACTATTTATATATTTATCATATTATTTATTCTATATATTTAGTATATATTAATATTATATAATATAATTATATACTATATTATCTTATAAATTTTATATTTATATATTTATTATATTCCTTGTTTATTACATTTTTAGTTATTCATATAGCTCTATTATGTATTTATCACTTTTTATTGATTATTATTTTCAAAGGTTTATTCAGTACAGTAGGGTAGTACTCAGGAACAGAGAATGTTTGGTAGACTACATTTTGCGTTGTGTTTGTTCATAGATTTTAGGTACATATCTTAAATTTACAGAGTATAAGGGTTAGTAACTATCTGTATCCTACCTGTACATAACCTAACCTATTAAACCTAGTCTAGCCATACCTAACCTAATGAAGCAAACCCTTAAGTAACAAGTTTGCCCATATATTATTTATTATATATTATATATGTACTATTAATTAATTCTATTATCATATTATATCTTAACTCAGTATTTATACTATATATATTTACTCTATTTTATTACCTTATATTATTAACTTAATTAATTTATTTATTAAGTATATGTATAATATTATACTATATAATATATTATATATTAGGTTCGGATATGCCTTAAAGAAGCGCAACGTCAGTCGTCTACATCTCAAAAGTATGGAGTGTTATATCCATCCGATAAAGAGGTCAATAGGGAGATGAGAGAAGTAGATGTAGATGACGAGGAGGAGACGAGGAAGAGATGTAGAGAGGATGAGAGAGTAGTGTAGAGATTTGGAGAGAGAGAGATATGAGTAGGAGAGAGTTTAGAGTTAGGAGAAGTAGTAGATAGACGAGAGGAGAGAATTGTCTATAGGATTAGATAAGATTGAGCGGTAGTAAAGGTTGTTTACTTTGTTTTTACTGAAGAATTCATCTTGATATTTTTTTCTTAAATATATCTTTGGGTTCTCTCTAGTACATTTAATTCTAATTAATGCTCTACCGCGCACCACCACGAGATAATCAAAACACGTGGTTACACAACTAACATTATGACTAAACGCAGGTCCTTTTAACTGAGAGGGATTTTCGTGATTGGAGGCTAGATCTAAAGTGATAATTTACTTCTTTATTGCAGCGTAATTAGCCTGTCTTTTAACATCACCACTTGTCCACGCTCCTATCTAAGATTTTTGCGTAACGTTTTACTTTTACATAGATGGATAAAGTTCTTTCAGTACTTAAATTCTTCACCCCACATTATCAAATCCTCCTACGATTCTTCTTAACCAGTAACACATTTAACTACCATCGTAACCAGGGGCTTCTCTATCAGCGCTTTACATTCCACATTCTAATTCGATAGAATTAAATTCAGTTAGTTTTAGAAAATACTGTATTATTGGAATGTTGACTGTCATTATGCACAGATATTGAAAGTGGCTCGGTAAATCTGGTTTTTTAAAAAAAAGTGCATTTTTGCTAAAAACCTGAGACCTTGATTCTAATGAAGATGAATATTTATAATTCACGCACTATTCATCTCAAGCTACGAATCTACATTTTAAAACTTTAGCACTGTCTTTGTATTTCTCTTTCACGATTCAGTGATATCTATGTGATGAAGGCAAAACTTCTGTGGGTGCGGAGTTTTATCTTATCATATTTTTAATCCTCACACAACACACTTGCTCGTCAAGTCCTTTTCTCATCGTTGCGCCTGACATTAAATCAACACTATATATAACCATCAATCTTTCTAATTTTGAAACTTATTGTGTATTTTAATGTCTTAGTGAGACAAGTATACCTCCCATTGTATTAACCTTGGATTCCTTGTTTAAATTCATATGAGCTTATGAATTCTATTTTATATTTTTATAACTTTTATGCATATACTATTGATATCTTGAGCTTTATTCGTAATGTATTCGTTAGCTTAGAATTTCATCTTTCATAAATATTACCTTTGTACATTCTTCCACTATCAGTTCTACTCTCTCCTCAGTTCAAGTTTAAACTACAACTATCCTCCCTACCTCATTAGAATCTTATTTTATATGTCTAAACAATATTTAAATGATAATAGCATCGGTAGATAAAATCCCTCACAATCATTACACTAAAAATCAGTCTGAAATACCTTCCATATGATGTAGCACATTATTTTAAGGCAATTAAATAAATGTTCTATTCTTTATATTTAAATACTACTGGACTTAATTTACTGTTATTTTAACTATTCTTTACCTTAAAATTGTTAGTATTTTGAATCAACATACATATCTTATATTAAAATGTTACTGTGGAACAGACTTTTTAAAATCATATCTTACGCTCTCGAAACTACCACAAACAATATTGTAACAATTAGAGAATTTCTCACTCAATTGCGAAGTTCTAACTTTGTTGCCCAAAGAGTTTGACTTTACCACAAAAATATGCATAATATAATATTTGACTGTAGTTAAAGTATTCATATAGGTTTAAATATACGCACAGAGAGATCAATAAATGTGTGAAAATCGATTATGAACCTAAAACCTCCTAAATTAATGGATTTTAACATCCTGAATGTTAACCTTCATGAACATCCCAATCAATTTAGATTTTTAAATATCTTTATTTTAAGGGCACACGTCAAAACTAATTCCCATTATATCGATTTCTTTTATGGATAACCCCTAATTATTTAAGTCCTACTTTATATAACATACATCAGCGCTTTTTCTGTGACTATTGTCATTGTGACACATTCATTAAGTCTCAAAATCATCCAAACATGATTGTTTTAAAATCATTAAGCTCAAACATCTAAATAATAATTATTATAAAATCATTAAGCGTAACTCAAATTTTCATTACTATAATGATTTATATTATTAATATTACATTAAACGCTCTATTTTATGAATTTTTGAACAGTGTACATGCTTTGTTGTCTAATGTCGTCTGATTCTATAATTCTATCTCTAGATTTACAAAAGTAATTTATTTTTGTATATAATGATATTGTTTTATTTGGAATTATGTTGATTTATTTAAGTTGAATTTGTTTGATTTCTCTCTATCTCATTTTTTTTATATTTTTTATATTTTTTTTTTCTTTTTTTGTTTTTGGTTTTATTAATTTTCCCCCCCTAGGTTTCCTCTTTCTCTTGTTTTTTGCCTTTTTTGCTTAAGCTGCGGTTTTTTTTTGGTATATTTCGCCAGATCTGATGTGCGTAGTCACTTGAGTAAAGTGGGTGTTTAGGGGAATGGAGTGCTGTTTTGATCAATCTGTGGATTTTTCTTTGTGTTCTGCATGGCATATTATTGTTACTTTTTCGTCAGATTTGGTGAGTGGTTTTGGGGTGCTTTGTAGGGTCGCTGGATGTTCGATTTTAGTATTGAATGTACAATTATATATATAATATACTTATTACTTATATATATACTAACTTATCATAATATATATGTTATTTAGTCGTTTCCTCTTTCAACTTCAGAAATGCATATGTAGAGTGATTTGTGAGTGCTTTTTAAAAGCATTACACAGTTGTAATCCAGTGTGTCAAATCTAAATAATTGAGTCCGCTTTATTGATAGATAATGATTTATAAACTATACAATTTACTTATGATAGTTGATTATTTTGATATAGCTTATAATGAATATTTCAAAAATATATTATTATTACGAATGTTGTTTGTTGTTGTTTTTGCAATGAATTTTAACATATCAATTATATATATGAGTTAAAATTTGAAGATAAATAACGCAATTTTAAAATACAAGAGATTTGATGTTTATTTGTAGAATATAAATGGTGTTTTAAATAACATCATAATGGACTTTATTGTATGGAATGCAATACATATTTTAATAAAATATTTTGGTTGTTATTTGATGCTTAAGGATTTTATAAAATCTTATTTAGATTAGTTACTTGATCTTATGGATAATTCAAATTAATTTGCGATAAATCTTTTTGAGCACTTATACAAATGTTATTTTATACTATATCAAGTGTATAGTTGATAGTAGTTTATAAGTCTATATTGAATTTTAAAAATTCGTTTTTATAGTTAGATTCTTTCGTGTCTATAGAAATATATTAAAATCATTATGGATGATCTATGTAAGTCATATACTGTAATAGTAATATAGGAATAATTAAACTGGATGATTAATTTTTAGCTTATAAATATAACTTGATATAAACATTTTTTTAATATTTATTGTATAATTAGACCTAATTCTGACAAGAGATTTAAAGAATTAGATTCACCATTAAATAATAAATTTTAACTTTTGTTTGATATGTAAAATATATTGAACAGAATCGCATACTCTGGACATTTACGTAACTACATGATGTTGGTCTAGTCTCGATATATATCTATCTCTGTATGACCTGGAACTGTGTTACTTTCTACATTTACGAATTGATATTTCGTTTAGCGGGAGTTCTGCAGCTTTCGCTTAGACTTGCATTCCATGCATCAAATCTTAGAACAGATCTTATGTAGTCTCTTTCGTTTTACTGAATAACTACACTTAGATTTAATTTTCAGTCTTCTAAGTCAATGAACTAATTGCATATGTTTATTATGATTCTGTCATTATACTCTCCAACTCGCCTTAACCTCTGTGCTATCGACACACTTATGTCACTTTAATGAGTATTTATTAGGAAGTTGATTAATGGGAAGCCCACGGTATGTTTCTTGAGAAGTGTTTGCGTCGTTTTGAACATATTGTTGCACAAAGTTGTTTCGATCAAGACTATGCTTAAATTACGTTATTTTACTACTCTTTCATGCTAATTTTCTTTTACAATAACATTATGTTCTTCCAATTCATTTTCATCTTCACCTTTTCTTTCACTCGATACATCTCAGCTTAGCTTATAATCTCCGGGCTATCGTTTGCCTATCATTTTCAATGTTATCCTATCTTATGACACTCTGACCTTTCATCCTTTTATCTATCTTCTCTCTTACTTCTCTCTTATTTAAAAATACTTATGCTTCTTCATTCTCTACTCTCTTTCTATCTTCTCTCTATAGATCTGCTCGTATCTTTGGCTTTTGTGGCCACGTTGTTATTTCGCAATTGGGATCTCCTCTCATACTTGTGGTCCGTACCAGGATAACCGATGTGTTATTCTAGAGGAGTTAGTAAATGTACTACTTCACTTAAGATTTGTTTTCATATCTAAATTCAAGTTCTTTATACGGCAGTGATCTTAACATTGGAATTTTATGTGCACTCATTTTGATGTCTAGGTCAGTTTTAATACTTCTCTCTATCAAATTTTAAATTCTCACTCATATTGAATCAGTTCAAGTCACTTCTATTTAACTGTATACGATACAAATATCTGTGATAATGTCATAGTTTTTACTCACCGTGCCGGGTACATCTCTAGAGATCCAAGGTAGGATGTATCTGTAACTTAGACTTCTGGTATATCTGTATTTACGGGTTTCCGGTTCAGTTTTATCTTCTCACTTTTATTGTTATATTTATTCTAAAGGAACCAAGGAAACTTATTTGGTATTTTACCTTCTTGGGATTATAAACATTTATTTTAAATTTTGCATTTTCGGTATCCTGGGATCTAACTCTATTTTCTGACCTATTTTATATTTATATCTATTTATCTATATTCTACATCTTCATTACTTATCCCTTGCTATTCGTTCTTTAGTCAACTTCTTTTTATTGTAGATATTAAATCTTATTCTTATATTACGTCCAGACTTCTTCTCTAATCCTAACTATTATTCCTCACCTCCTTTTTTCTTTCTTCTATGTATCTCATTCTGCTAATTGGTTGTCCAGAATCATCATAATGAATCCAGTTCAGTTCACTATAGTACTTCTTCTAATTTCTCTTTTGTCTCTTCTCTTTATACTTTAATTATTCTCTTCTCTTTCCCCTTATTCATTCCTGTATTATGTTATTTCTTTCGCTTCTTTAATATATGTTATAGGACTAATTAGTGATTGTATCGTTCATGTATTTATACGCTAGAGGATCATGTAAACATTTATTTCTTTAATTTTCCTCATTTATTATTTTTATCTTTTTACTTTTATTTCTTCACTTACTTAAATAATGTTTATATACATCTCTAGTTTCTTTTTTATAGATCGGTCATCTAATATATTTTTCAATGAGGGAGTCATTAGTTGCCTTATTTATGCATATGCAACAGGTTAAGAGCTTCTTTATCTTCTCACTTAATCTTATTCAGCCTGTCCTCATTACACGCATGGCAACATCTCAGAACCTAACTAAATTTCTTCCGGTTTGATGATTTAACTAAACGAATATTTAGATCATAATCATGTAACTTCTTTTAATTATACTATAAACCGATTCTATCCTATATCTTTTTTTAATATTATCATTTTTTCCTTCCCCAAATTTTTATTTAAAAGATCGTACTCATCTCAAATTCAGCAGGTCTCAATTTGGTATTAGACCTCTTGCATATGCTCACGTGCAACATCCTAACATTACCACTACGCCAGTCCTCCGCTCAGTTTTCACCGTATGCTTTTTCTCAAAATTCGGGACGATGAATACGCTTTTTCGTCAATCACTGGTTGAAATGTCTGATAAGTACCCTACATACTTTTTTGAGGCTAAAGATGTTAAGATCTTAGACGAGAATCTTTTACTAGAACTATATTGACTCAATTTCTCATCTGGTTTAACATTTCCGTCTCACATTACTTTTTTCCGCAGATACGTAGATGGTACTCTTAAAATATCCTCCATTGCAAAGATTGCATTAAAGTTGAGTTGGTATAATATTTGAAAAATTATCAAAATTTTAATAATTACTTTCATTATTGAAGTCCAGAGTGTTAATTATATAACTTAGCATTGTGAATTACATAAGTGAATTTATATTTATCCTTTCTTTGTTCATTGGTATTAATTATCATATATTATTTATTTACCTTGAGTAATGATACAATTATTATTAGTGTAGGACATTCTTTCACTTGAAGAGAGAGGAAAAATGGTGGGGTGAATTTATGTTTTCGTATTTTTATTTATTTTGTTTCGTATTCTTAAATATTTTTTTTACTTTTAACATGATTTTTTAAAGTATTTGCTATTTTCCTAAACCTTTTTATATAATACTTTATAGTATTAATATCTATATAATTATCAAAAAGTCTTATCTTTTTTATGAATCATGCTGTAAATTTTCAACATGAAATATGTCATTTTCTCAAAAAGCTGCTGATCCGTGGTTTCGCAACTTTCACATGTGCTAAAATAAACTTTACAAACAAATTCGACTATTATGATTCCTATGGTCCTGTTGTCAGACGTTGCGTGAACATGAAAATGGAATTGCTGAACCCTATAAGTTTAGTTGTATTAGTATTCGCCAATTTTTTTATCATTCTCAGCAATCACATATTTTCGCTTACCCTTTCTTTTATACGTTGGATATTATGTAGCTGGGTACGGCTCACCGACTCTGTCGCGCGATCGTAGGTGCATCCTCGGGTTGTATTTTGAGTTCTAGTACCACTTGGGGTTTTCTTTTGTCTGGATTGAAGTACTAAGCAGTGACGCAATCACTTTAGTTGCTTGGTATTCCTATTCGAACTCCTTTTGGTATGGCGGGTACTGATCCCTATTTTTTTATTGTATTTTTTCGCTGGCTTGACTATCCCCTAATGTAGCATTAACTGTCCCCTTCTCATACCACCAACACTCACAAACAAACCAACCCCCCACACACCCACTCCATCCTCTCAGAGCACACCCTCTTCTCATCTCATTGAATTTCTATATATAAAAATTATACGTAAGTCATCCATCATAAGCCGCTCATATGGAACAATAATTTGAACGATTCTACTTTAAGTTCTTTATGCTCTACACTTAATTCTCGACTTTCCATTGCTACTCTTTGATTCGATTGTTCTATTCTTTCGTAAAGTATGCATCTTTCTTCTATAATTCCTATCTCTTGCAGCTTTGGTGTTTTCCTTTCGCCTGTCACGGTGTCTTTGTGTCCAACTGTTACTGTCTCTTGTCACTTTTCAGCATATTGTGTTCCCCAGAGCTCCCTACTGTCTGCTTAAATGGTGCTTCTATTCGCACCCACACTCCTCGTGCTGTGTGCGTATCCCTACTCGATTGTGATACTGCTCTCTTCAATTTAGTTATATTCTTTTGGCTTTCCATCCGGAATTTCTCTTGATTCACCCCTCTTAAGTCCTATTCTCGCCTTTCACTCCGCTTGCCCCCTCTCCATCCGGGCCGTTTCGGTCTCACCCTTTTCCCCCTCGTCCATGTCCTCACGCTCTCCTCTATGACGCGATGTCTTATTTGCGCTTTCTCCCTTACTATTCTTATTTCACCCGATCCACTTGTTTCGCGTTTACGCGCGCCCTGTGGGGTGGGTTGTTGGTTCTAATGTACTCTTTTGGGGGTCAAGGTTGTTTAGCATATTTCTATGAATCATAGTAAGCTCTTACCTGTTGATCCAGTCGAGGTCACATTTTTCCTTATAATTAATGCATTAAGTTAAGTGCTTTTATAGAGATATAAATAGGTGTGGCTTCCAAGTTGGGGAAAGTGGTGGTGCTGATATTATGGGATTATTCTATCACCATCTTGCATTCCCTCGTTAACACTTCACCTCTATTTTTTAGATTATAAGTTACCTTACTTTTCATGAAGGTGTCAATTAGACTACCGTCTGATAGTAATTTTTATTACTTGGTTAATTTAATTTACATAAATTATTTTATTTTTGTGCAAATGCTTAAAAGATTGAGGAGTTGTCCACATAACTTTTTGTTCTACTACCACCTTTTCTATTATTGAGAAAACAATGGAACATTAATATACCATTTAATTTTTTATAGTTCTCTATTACATTGTTTTTTGGATTAAACATTTACAGTTCTGATATATTCAGGACTTATTTATAATTCTCACATTTCATACTTTTGGTTGAATTGAATTCATTCTTTTATTGATTTTTATTTAATTTCTTATTCTCATAATTATCTCTTTATACATATAAATCTTCGAAAACATATTTTTCTTCTTGATTATTATTATTTTTTATTTTTATTTTTATTTTATTTTTATTTTAATTATTAATAGATTTATTATAATGTATTATTATTTATTCATTATTTTATTTATTATCATTCACAATTTTTTATTATCTTTAATTGACATATATTAATTATCTTTCATTACATTCAAGATTAAATCTAAGAAGTATTTTTATTACCTACGATTTTATTTCCAATAATTTTAAATTTTCACTTGGTTGTGAAAAAAGCTAATATTATATAAGTTATATATATATATATATTTATTATATATATTATCTTTTATGTATATAGTATATATATATATTAATACGTATACTATATATTAATATTATATATATATTATATATTATAATAGTATATATTATATATTATATATAATATATATATCACTATATATTTATATATATATAAATATGTATATCTAACTCATGTTAACTGACTGGTAGAGCGTAGGAGTATGCTCACTCGCGATCTAACATGCGAGGAGAATCGCTGGCTCATCTCTCCTGTCGATTGACAGTCTCAAAGTTTTAATCTCCTGGGGGCAGTAATTATATATACATCGATCAGCGACACTTGGTGGACACAGGCTTAGGATAGCGCGGCCGTAAAGTTCGATTTCTCCTCCTCTTGAAAGGGATCAAGCACGTTTAAAAGGAAGTTTTTATAATATATATTATATATATATATATATATTATATTAAATATAATATATATATACTATATATAATATTTAATATATATTATATATATATATATATATTATATATAATACTATCGTATATAATTTATATATATATTATATATATAATATATATTATATTTAATCTATAATATTATATATATATATGTATAATAATATATATTATACTATTAAATTATATAGTTCAGACTCTCAGTACATATGTCAATAAATAACCTGCAGGATTTTCAAATAATATAATTAATATACTAGCAAATCTTTAAGTAGCGAGAAAAGAAGCTTGCTTAATATAAATGTAATATGATATTTCATAATACTTACAGAATTTCCATTAATCTCATAATATTTATATATTAATATATATTTCTTAATAATTTATAAAAAAATTGATCTATATAAATTTATTAATCTTGATTATCTATAAATAATATAATATAATTAATAATATATTATATAATATTATATATAATATTATATAATTATGATATATTTATTAATATATATTATTATATATATATTATATATAATATATTAATAGTATATAGAAAAATAAATTATATATTCATGATATATATTATTATTTATATAGATAGTATTTATATATATATTATTATTATATATATTTAAGTATTATTAATATATAATATATATTTAATGTATTATATATATTATTATTATTTATATATATATTTATATATATATTATATGTATTATATATATATATTTAAGTATATATATAATTATATATATATTATATATATAATTATTATAAATTAGAATTTTATTTTATTTTTTTTAACCTCATTTCTATTTTTGAAATAGTATTTTTTTTATTTATGTATATTCTTTTTTTTTAGTTTCTTTTTTTTTTTTTTTTTTTTTTTGTGTTTTTAGTGTTTGGTGTGGTGTGCGGTGGGGGGTTGGGGGTGGGTGTGGGGGGGGGGCGGTTTGGGTTCATTGTTGTTGTTTGTTGGGGGTGGTGTGGTGGGTGTGTTGGCTGTGGTTTGGGTTGGGGTGGGGTTTGGCGTTGGTTTGTTTGTTTGTGTTTGGGGTGACGGTTGGGTGGGCGGTGGCTTGTTGTGGGGGGTTAGCGTTGTGTTTTTTTGCCACACAAACATGGAGGCTTTGGAAAGAGTGGCTACATACATAATTTCCTGTTAATTTTTTATTTGGCGAATGAATGTACCAATTCGTAAAGGTATCTGCTAGTCGCGAAAAATTTCCTTCACTGCACAAAAGACGTTCGTTGCTATAATAATTTATTCCTTTTCAAGAATGATAAGCTTTTAGCGCATTCGACACAAACTAAACAGTATCTACCATAAATTCAGTTAAGTAACTTTGTTTTAAGTTCATTTTCCTTGGGTTCTACATGATTTTCCCCATGTTCTTATAGTTTTTCAAATGTCATTATTATTAATATTACTTCCCGTATGTTCTTTTTTACCTAGTTCTTACTGCAGGAATAAAGATAATAGTAAATAATTTAATTATATTATCACTAGAACGTTACTTTTAGATTATATAAATATAATTATATATGATTATGATGAAGTCAGCACAACATCTTAAAACAAAGTAGTAAGGTACACTAAATTGATTCCATTCTTAATGTAAATTTATATAGATCGTGCAGAGAAAAATAGAATAAGAATCGTACGTCTGGCAGGTACACCTGTTCGAAATTGATAAGTTCCGAAACTTGTTCACGTGTAAATATAAGAAACAATTGTCATACAATTTTTCTCAGAATGGAGTAATATAGTTTATTAAATACATTTAATAAATTTAAAACTAAAAGTAATTTTATACTATAAACTGTATATTTAGTAGAAAATATAGAAAGTATTAGCTATAATCTAGGTCACATTATCGGCTTGTTTATAAATTACTTATGCAATTCGAAATTTAGGACATTGACTATTGTTCTCCTGGAATAATCTATATTAGCGAATGACTAACAACATTTTTGTATTGTTGCTAAAATAAATAAAAATTATACAGTTCTCATTGTTTTTTATCCACATTTTTATTTCAAAAAAGAAATTAAAGACTTGCCGCTAACTCGAATAAATATCTATGGAAATGATGAAAAGAAAAACAGTCAAATTAGGATATGTTTCAGCTATGGATAAATAATTAATATCCTCAGTTGAATATCCACAACCGCATCCGCAAACATTGGATATAAATCAATACCTTGATCTCTAATATATATATATATATATATATATATATATATATATATATATATATATATATCTTTAATATATATATTTATATATATCTTTATAATATACTATAAATATATATATATATATATATATATATATATATAATATATATATATATATATATATATATATATATATATATATATATATATATATATATATATATATATATATATATATATAAAAAATTATATATATATATTATATATTTATATTATATATATATATATATATAATATATATTATATATATACTATATATATATATATATATATATATATATAAACTTGTTCAAAGCAGAATAAATTAATTGGCTTTATAGAAATGAGAAAAAGAAATATAGATTAGAAAAAAAAATTAAAATTATAAAAAAAATAGAAAAGAAATAAGAAACAAATGTAAAAAATGAATAAAAAAGAATAACTAAAAATTAAAAAAAAAAAAAAATTTTTTGAAAAAGTTTACTAAGTAGAAAAAGTCAAATTAGAAAAAGAAAAAAAATGGGTAGAATAAAAAAAAAATAGGAAAAAGAAAGAGAAAAATAATAGAAAATGATAATTAGAATAAGTAGAAAAATAAAAAAGAGAAAAAGAAAAAGTATGATTTTATTTTGGTTGTTGAATCAATTCTTTTAATTAATTAAATCGAGTGCCAATTCAAGATGAAAGAAGGGCAACCACGGATCAATGGCATTCTTTAAAGGTTAATGCCAAGTGCCAAATTTTTAAATGTCTCAGACACACTGGCGTACGCACTTTTTTTGTTTGGGGGCGGAGGAGGAGGGAACTAAATCTTCTAGAGTATCGATTTGTTTCTGCTTTTACTTATTTTTCATTGCTTTTATTTGAAAATTTTTATCAAATTTTGATTTCATAGAAATATCGGGAGGGGAACTGTAGGTCCCTCAGCTCCCCCTCTCCCCCCGTGCGTACGCCACTGTTTAGACATATCAAAAGCCTTCAGTTAAAATTATAACAATATTCTTGTCAAAAGACTTCAGTTAAAATTATAACAATATTCTTGATCCTACTATATATACTAAGAATCAGGTATTCGGAGCCAGTACCCCGACTCCATTTTTAAAATATTTGGCTCAGACTCCGACTCCGGCTCTGGCTCCAGCTCCGGCTCCGGCTCCGGCTCCGTCATTTTAAAAATATACCGCTTCGGTTTCTATTTCACATCCGGACCTTTCTATTGTGTTGTAAAAAAAAACAAAACATTTTTGCTTCTGCTCCGGCTCCACCCAGAACATTGTAGCTCCGCTTCCATAACTCCGGCACCACAGATTTGATAAGAACACAAATGGATTCCTATTTTTTTTAAAATGAAACATTATTTTAATATTTTCGCGAATCTGTCCAACATCTCCCATCTGGTGTAGATGGTTTAAAGTTGACCGATGCAACCGGTCCGCGTCTTGGTGCCGAGCGGTACTGTGTGGAAAAATAATCGACTACCCCAGGTTAGGTTAGGTTAGGTTAGGTTAGGTTAGGTTAGGTTAGGTTAGTCAAAATTCAATTCAAGAACAAATCTTAATATAGAAATAAATATTGATAAAAATACTACTTTTAGAAGTGTCGACCATTTTTCCTGTCGATGATCTGGGTAGCATATTAAATTTATAGGGTTGGCAGACCCAACCGGTGTGGCATGCGGTGCGGTGTTTTGTGGTGCTCGGCAAACCTTAATTCAAACCTATCTTTTGTGCATGTGGGAGAAAACTTAATAAAAAGTGTATACGGGACCAGATATATGAGCTCTTAAAACGCTTAAATAAGTCAATGAGTGCGTTTCGAACGCTCGCATAGAGGAAAATATGTGCCACTCGATCTATTCAGCTGGCGTTAGCGAGGCGTCAGAAGAGGAAAGTTTTAAACGCTTGTTATTTTCAGCTAGACAATAATCTCACAAATTAGATGAAAAATGTGTGTGTGTGAGGGTGTGTGTGTTAGGTGTGTGTGTTAGGGTGTGTGTGAGTGTATGTGTGTGAAGGCGTATGTGTATGAGGGTATATGGGTGTGTGGGGGGTATGTGTTTGAGGATGTGTGTGTGTGTGTGTGTGTGTGTGTGGTGTGTGTGTGTGTGTGTGTGGTGTGTGTGTGTGTGTGTGTGTGTGTGTGTGTGTGTGTGTGTGTGTGTGTGTGTGTGTGTGTGTTTCTTTCAACAAAGAAAATCAATTGAGTCATACGACATTTTTCTCCAAACAATAACTCAATGGTTGTATGAAATATGCATTGGTTTAAGTATTGACACAAAGGTCTTTCGTTATTATTATTATTATTATTATTATTATTATTATTATTATTATTATTATTATTATTATTATTATTATTATTATTATTATTATTATTATTATTATTATTATTATTATTATTATTATTATTATTATTATTATTACTTCTGAAAGGGAAACTTCAGAGTTCCACATGAGCAAAATTGGGAAAAACCATTTCGAAATCCAGATTAAAGCCCAAAATGAACTGATCATGTCCTTTGAATATGCCCAAGCCAAATGAATTGGGAAAGTAAAAGAGTTTTCCAGCTTTTACTAATTGAGTACAGAATGAGCATAGCTGTAAAATATGGAATCGGAGAGTTAGACAGAAAACGTATGAGACTGTGCTGAAAGAGAAGTATACTACACTACACTTCAATGGAGTAGTTTTGTGACTAGAAAGTTCAGTAGAGTAGTGTCTGTTATAATAGCAATATCATAAGGTGAGTGAAATAGCAATTCGCCTGTTAAATATTGTAGATAGTTAGTGAGAGTTGATAAGGGTAAAAATCACACCTCTCTGCCTTTTTATGAAAGGCTGTACAAGTGGAAACATTCCAGATGGTTGATGCATATACTATAGAAGGACGAGCTACAACTTTATACAAAAAAGGCTACAAAGTGTGTGCTAAAAGTTCTGAATGACTCTCAGAACGTCCAATATATTAGAAACTTGTGGTGAGAGAAACAATATAGTCATTCCAATAAAGATGAGAAACAAAATACCAATATATATATATAGTTATATATTATATATCATATATATATATA
>JABUQX010050196.1:45000-52500 GCA_015478945.1 Trachelipus rathkii
AATTTCGCAAGACTTATCCCCGTCAAATCATTTACTGAGACGAAACACAAAAAATCTTTCTTTGACGGTAAGAGTATCATATCAACGTAACGCACACACGAAGAAAATTGTTCCTTCTGGGACACATCGGTCGTCTCATCGGCTAAGACAGTAACAAATTTGCTTTTATTTATGTTTTGCACAATTTTACGTTGAATGAGTGGAGCAATGGATGAATTAGAGCATTTTGGACTGTGAAACTGGTATACATGGCATTTCTAGCACTAGTTTTTAAATGTTCTGAAAGAGCATGGTCTCCAGCATTAACGCGATATCTTAAAAGACTCTTTCAGTCTTTTAAGAGTTCGATTCGACCTGAGTAGTGATGTCCATGTAAAGATATATTTTGCTTACCACAGATCGACTTGTTTCAACAATTGTAATTAGCTGCTTTCTACTGTCTTCGGCCTCCCCTTTCTTTCTGTCTGTCAATCTGTTTGTCGATGCTGGCTCGGATTTTTCCTTGAAACCTGCTTTTCTACAGAAAATTTCTTTTCTACCGATTCTTTGCGATATTTAGTTGCCTCGTGTTTTTTTAAAAGATTCAATGGCTTTCTTTAAGTTTGAATACGGTCTCATGACAAAAACACACAATTCCTGGTATTTTCCTTTACCTTCTTTTGTTTTCAAAACAATACACAATTTGAGCAATAAACCCTAACATTTTTATCAGAGTAAGCTAACCACTTAATATCATCAAGCCACTTTCATTGAAAATATATTTCACGACCTTTGCCTCCTGAAGCAAGGAAATAATATTTGAATCTGGTTTCCTGAGATATTTTAATTTTTTCTACTTTTTCCTTATTTGCTCAATACGGTAGCCTAGAAATTGCCAATATGTCTGAGAACGAACAATCCTCTGTAATTTTCTTGATTGCGCATGACTTTATAGACGCTTGTGAAGAAAAACCACCGTCCTACTTGAGATTTTCCAGCTGCTATCGCAGTTACAGAAGTTCCAGGAGAAACTGATTCTTCGAATCCGAGAACCTCACTCTTTCAATAACAGGAATCTTTATAACATAGTGCTTGCCTTTTGTCGAACAAAGTCTCAATATCTGTTCTTCTTTTCAAATAATTTTTTTTTTTTTTTAAGTTGAAACATGCAAAAGAACAAAAAATGTTAAACATACAAAGTGGCAAAGCAAACTATAAACTATTCACTAGCAACATGTATATTATAACATCAAATACCCTTAAACATTATAAACCTAAAACAATAGATCGACGAAACGACGATAGCTTTACAACTGACCCCCAGACACACCCCACACAATGTTATCTCATTGTAGTAAGTAATGCTGAGAGAGAGAGAGAGAGATCAATTAATAAACTCATCTCTCTTTCTGTCTAAATATATATACGGTATATTCCTCCTCTCTGTATAAATATAATCTACTACAAAATATATTATATTATATATATATATATATATTATATATATATATATATATAGTATATACTAATATATATTATATATATATATATATATCTATATATTATATATATAATAATAAATATATATATATATTTAGCTAGATACAAGATATATATATATATATATATATATATATATATATATATATATATATAATATATATATATATATATATATATATATATATAATATATATATATATATATGTAAAATTATGACGTTTTCTCTTTCTCCTCTAGTTTAGTTTTAACTAAAGGACCTACGAGATTTGTTCCTGACAGCGACGAATTATATAAATTAATTTAACCTCCGCACTTTATATTATTAACGGATATATTAACTTAAAAATTTTTTTGGTGTCTAAAAAATTTCTGGGGGGGGCATGCCCCCTGGATACGCCACTGTGGTATATATATAATATATATATATATATATATTATGTATATTATATAATATATATATTATAATATTATAATTGTATAGTATATATATATTAATATATATAATAATATATATATATATAATATATATATATATAATTAAATATATAATATATAAACACAAACCGACCTAAACTCCGACCACCTCCCCATAATCATAAAATACCAAACTACCAACAAACCCAACCACACTTTCAGGAAAACCTACACAAATTACAAAAAAGCAGATTGGACAAAATTCTCAGAATACATAGAAAATAATACACAATCAATAACAATCTCAAATACCACAACACTAAACACAGCTATCCATAACTTCACTTTAACAATCCAAACAGTCGCAAACCTAAATAAACCTCGGGGATACAACAACAACAACAACAACAACAAAAAACAAAAAAAACAAAAAAACAACCCTACACTCACACCCGAAATCTCAAACTTGATTAAACAAAGAAACCTACTCAAAAAATCAGCACAGCAAACGCAACAAATTAAAACACAAATCAATAATTTAAGCACACAAATTACAAACCTAATCAAAACACATACTTCAAATAATTTTCAAACTCATCTAACAAAAAACCTACAAAACACAAACAACAATAGAATGTGGAACATAATAAAAATATTAAACAACGCAAAAAAAAAAAAAAAAAAAAAAAAAAAAAAAAAAAAAAAAAAACCCACACACGAATCTATCAAAATAATCCCAATACTCAATCCCCACAAACAACAAAACACACAAACACCCTCGCAACACATTTCGCAAAACAATGTTAAACCATCCATCTACAAAATAGGAAAATAATCAAATCACTTAAGTAAATAAAAAGCAAAACAATAGAAATAACACCAACATATATATAAAACACCATAAAGACCTTCAAAAATTTACCAGTTACCGGCCCAGATACCCCTTAAACACTTTGAAGATACGCGCCTGCTCTTTAGGACAGCACACACAACAGTTCCATCAAATTAAATCACATTTCCTTCTTGGAAAAGAGCAATTATCATTCCAAAGTTAAAATCCCAATAAGACCACTCACTCCTCTTCCTATCCCTCATTTTTACTGATATCCACCTTGGGTAAACTCCTAGAAAAACTCATACTGAACAAAATAAAACCACACATCTCCAAACAAAATTTCCAACATGGTCCTTCCAACAAAGCTCATTCAAACCACACAGCTTCTCAACTAACATATACAACCAATAATAAACGGCTTAAATCTCCAGGCCCACACATAAAACATTACTCATAGCAAATCCTACATAAACAAGGCTTTTCGATTACACTTCACTAGACCAATCTAATACACAAAACATTTAAAATCAAACATTCCCTACTAACTTAAGAAATGATTATCAACTTCCTATCGGGAAGACCGCTCAAATACAGATTAACAACAAGAAATCACGCAGAGTAAACAATAAAAAAGGTGTACCCCAAGGAGCAATCCTATCCCCTTACACTCTTCAACACATTCGCAGCAGATCTACCACAACCACAAACAGACCAGACAAACCTAACTACCTACGCTGATGACATTACCATAGCTACCACACACCAGAATATAAACACAGCATCTCTTCTAACCCAACAATGCATCAACCAAATATAGACTTGGCTAGCGGATTATAGAATGCTAGTATCAGTATCACCAAACAAATCTTTAATTACACTAATCATAACAGCCGCCGTCAACCGTACTACAACCCCCGCAAATTCCTCTAATGACATCACTATCCCATTAAACAAAACATCCAAAATTCTAGGAGTATTACTGGACACACACTTAACTTTCTCAAAACACATAGGAAACATAACATCAGCAAACAGGAAATTAAATATCCTAAGAACTATAGCCGGGACTGACATCAAAAATAGCAAACAGATATCCATCACCATATACAAACAATTCATCCGCCCATCACTGAGCTATCACTTCACCCATGGGCGTAGGCAGGATTTCATTTAGGGGGGGGCAAAGGTTGTGATATATATATATATATATATATATATATATATAATATATATTATATATATATATATATATATATATATATATAATATATAATATATATTTATATATATATATATATATATATATAATATTATATATAATATTTAATTATTTAATATATAAATATATATATTATATATATATATATAATATATAGTATTATATATATAAAATATTTATATATATATTATATATATATATATATATATATATATATATATATATATATATATATCAGCTTTATCAGCCGCAAATGCTATTGACATACTGAGAGTTCCAGCGGAGAATACTATCTGAAGAAGCTAGCTGAATAAAAAGCACACAGCTAGTTGACTTCAAGCCAATATGAAAACGAAAACACATTAAAACTATTAAAAAAATGTATGTTTATAATATATTAGCGATTAGTAATTACTCCTTCAGTATCTATCGATTGATGTATCTTTTTTTTACAGTTTTTCTACTAATAAACCCTTCAAAACGTCATCTGGCAAACATATAAGGTTCAGTTTTTTATTTCGCCAAGATTTATGGGGGCAAGTGCCCCCCTGCACCCCCCTGCCTACACCCATGACTAAACCAATATGACATCCGTTATGAACCAAGGGAAACGTGAAAAAACTCCAAAAAGCCCAAAACAAGGCGCTCAGAATTATAACAGGATGTACACTAACAACATCTCAACAACACTTACACGATGAAACAAAGATACTACCCATAGACAAACACTTAGAAATGATAGACACCCAATTTTATGCTAAAACATTCACCACAACACCTTTGTTACAATGCATTCTCTAACCCCACTAATCATAGACTAAAAAAAACTATCTCCTTCTTCCCCAGCCACATTATGCAAAAAAAATCCTAAGTAACATCAAATCCCAACAAAACAACACCTCATATTCCAAACAAACACACACTCACCTAACGGAATAATATTTAAGAAATAGACATCCAAATAGTATACTAAATGATCACCAACCAGAAATAGCATCTGAATTTAACTCCCTTCTTATAACCATCCAGTCATCTTTAGCCAAACTGAGATGCAGCCACCACCCAAACTTGCAACATTACAAAATGAGATTCAACATCAACCAAAATACCTCAAATATCTGCACAAAGTGCAACCAGGCCCCCGAAACTGTGAATCATTTTTTCTTAGATTGTCCTTCTAACCATCATCCCGGAACAACCTGGGAAATTACAGCCCTAAGCGATCAGTGGAGGAGGCCGCCAGCGGCGGCGGGGTATCTTAGAGAAGTGTAGCTACTCCGAAGAGGGTAGTCAAGGGGCGAGAATATATATATAATATATCTATATATATATATATATATATATATATATTATATATATATATATAATATATATATATATATATATATATAGTCTTCATCACCCACCTTATTTCCCCAAGACTGGGGGTAAGGTGCGTAACATGCACCGGAAACAGAAAAGTAGTAGAAGAATATGACGCAAGTCGAAAAAAATATATGTATATATCTCTGTGTGGGAGGCATCTCTATGTAGGGATGCAAGAATACTCATGCCGTATGTTCTGCGTGAAGTAAGAGGAGACTAAATGGATAGGTAGAGTAGCGCACTCGAAGTGATGGAAGTACTCGCATTGGGGTTTTGGGGTTTTGGTGTTTAGGGTATTTCCCATGATATTCCATTGCCCAATGGTTCGCCTTTCTCTTTTGCGTTCATATCCACATTCTTCCTACAGATAAAGACAACACCTTGTAGACGTTATCTTATATCCATGTGTGTGTGAAAGAAAGAGCTGCCCACAGCGTATGTTCAGCGTGCAATAGAAGGCGGCTAATGGGACGCTGGTAGCTGGGTTGGCTACCCATTACCACTTATCTCTTGCCAAGAATGCTATTCCTTGCCTCGGAGAAGGTCGTGATCGCCGTAAGCGACCTTCTATCTTCAGGCGAAAATGTATGAATCGTATGGGTACATGAAATTTCAGAGGGAAAAATGATGAGGAAAAGAGGAGAGAGGTGATGGATGTATTTAGAAAGGGCAAATTTAATTTGCTCTCTGTGACTGAAACAAAGATGAAAGGAAACTGTGAAAATGAGTGATGTGGTGTGAAATGTGTATGTACTGGTGTTGAAAGGAATAAGGAGAGAGAAGGGGTTGCAATTCTGATGAGTGATCTATGGCACATAGCTATGGTAGATTTTGTTTGTGTGAGTACCAAAATTCTAATGGTTAAATTTAAATTTGGAAAGGTCAAGGTATGTGTGGTTGTGACGTATGGTCCATCAGAGGGAAACGTTGAAGAGAGTACGATTTTTTGGGATAATCTGAATGATGTTCTGGATGGGGTGAGTAGGACCTTCAGATTGATAGTGTTGGGGGACCTGAATGGTTGGATAGGTGATCAAAAAAGGGATGGTATAACAGGTGTCTTTGGGGTGACGGGAGAAAATAAGAATGGTAGGAAGGTGATTGATTTCTGTGAGGAGAGAGGTATATGTGTAAGTAATACTTTCGTCAAACACAAAAATATTCATTCAGAATGTAGTAGGAAAGTTGTGAATGGTAGGAAGGTGGTTGGTAAAATTAAATCCTTGGTGGATGTAAAGGGACTAAGTCTTGAGTGCGCTAGAGCTTTGCATGAGGGCATATGTTGCTACCTGTGTTAATGTATAGTATTGAAACTATGAGTTTTAATAAGAGGTGTAGAGCTAAGGTACAATGTGTCAAGGTGGACAATCTTAGTGGCGTGTTAGGTGTGAGAAGAATTGATAAATGAGGAATGAACGCATTAGAAAGTTGTGTCGTGTGAAGAAATGCCTAAATGAGAGAGAAATAACGAGAGTACATTTTTGAAATGGTTTTGTCATATGGAAAGGATGGATGATAGTCGATTGGTTAAGCGGATGTATAGTGGTGAGTGTGACAAGAATCGACCGGCTGGAAGACCGAAGAAGTGAATTGAGTCATTTCGACATTCATCATATTCTTCTACTACTTTTCTGTTTCCGGTGCATGCGACGCACCTTAGAGAGTTGAATGGTGTGAAGAAATGCGTAAATGAGAAAATAGACGAAAGAACATTGAGATGGTTTGGTCATATATGGAAAGGATGGATGATAGTCGGTTGGTTAAGCAGATGTATGGTGGTGAGTGTGCTGGGAATCGACAAGCTGGGAGACCGAAAAAAAGGGATTGAGTCAGTAAAGGAATGCCTGAAGGATCGAGAGGAATGTGAGTTTGGCAGAGGCCAGAAGAAAGGTGCATAAAAGGAGTGAATGGAGGGATTTTGTGAGGGGGTATGGTTGTGGGCATGGCACAGGGGATGAACCCCCCATTGACGAGATTCCACAGTGAGGGTTTGTAGCAGTCTTGTGAAACCCTTGGGTGGATTTTCTGACTGCTACGAGTTCTCACTTAAGGGTATAAAGGGGACAGTAAGGGGGGGTTTTCTTTTCTACTTTCGTTATATTCTTCAACTACTTTTCTACTTCAGGTGCATGCTACGCACCTCATCCCCAATATGGGGAAAGGAGGTTGAATGATATATATATAT
>JABUQX010050196.1:60000-62319 GCA_015478945.1 Trachelipus rathkii
TATGGCTGTGCGGAGTCGTCTAGATTATGGATATCTTTGTGAAGTGGGGGGGGGGGGGAAAAAAAAGGAAATTTTTTTTCCCCCCGCCCCCCCCATCCCTTTCCCCCCTTTTCCTTTTTCACTTTTCATCATTTGCGTACAGTAATGCTTTACGTCTGTATCCTTCATCATGTGTAGAAGTGGTTTATCGTCTTTTAAGACCATCCAATCACGATTCTTAGTCTTCTCAACATCCTTAATCATCTTGTCAAAATTAATCTTAGCCATGCCCTGGAAATTAATTATATGCTCTGTGTCCTTGTTCAACGTTAATCCTTTTGCTTTTAAGATGTAAGCAAAACTCGCGTCATTCTTCTTTATTCGAATGGCGTAGGATTTAGGACCTGTGCACACGAAACTATCAGCTATTTCTCCAGATCCTATCTCATCAGTCAGGTTTCCTAAGAATTTCCCCGTATCAGGAATATATTCGCCTTCACGAGCTGTGAAAACACAGCTGTCGGTGTCACAGTATAGTACCCTCTGACCTAGAGAATCGAGGAGTTTATATAATTCGACCCTCGCATAAGCTGTGGTGAAGGAAGCGACAGCAACATTTGTAGCCTTTGCTGTTTTATTAGTGAAGCCAGTATGTGTAACTTCAACTATATGTTTATCCCCCGCTACAGTGATATTTCTAACCTTAAGATCAGCTCTCTTCATTAATTCCCAGACCTGTGCATAGCTAGTGCAGACGATGTCTTCATTCTTGGGAATACGTTGAGCTAGTTTTCCCCATAATGAATTAAGAAGTAATTTAGCTATATATCGCATTCCAGGGTTGCTTTCAATATTGTCTGGTTCAAGTGTCACGCCCTCAATGTCCTTGAAATCTTGCAGGTATTGAAGGAATTCGTTCGCCACGTTTTAATCGGTGACACCATCTGGCAACCTGAAGCTTCAGTCCTTCCCTTCAAGATGTTTCAATGTATTTGCCCGAATATGTCATTTGAAGGTGTAAATTTCCATATTTCATGTATCTTTTTAATCTCATAACCTTTCTCTACAGCTAATTCTAGCTCTGGACTACAGTATACTCCTTTTAACATACGTTGATTGTCCGTATGTCTGCATTTTCCTTCATAGGCGGATGCGCTGCATGTTCTACAAAGAGAAAATATTAGCCGATTGTCATGTCGCGCAGGGAGAACAGGAGTGTACAGATTCTTAGGAGGTAATACCGAGACATACGAGAGGCCGAAATAAGTGGAATTCATTTCTTGGACGAACTTTTCTATGGTAGGAAGATCCCTACCTACGAGTTTCGTAGGGGCACCTGCTGGAAAGGGCTTTGTTTTCTGGACAAAAGGATACAGGGAGGTGAAATCTAGATACTTCAATTGAACGCCTTCTGTCGGTGGATAGTAATAGACGAAGGGCTCTGTACGCCCACCGTACAAGGCCTCACCTACCTCTAGTTTCGCATTTGCGAGTTCATTACCAATTGACTGCACGTATCTTCCTAACTTCTCAGTTCTTGTTTCGTCGTTGTTATTTACAACAGTGACCTCACACTCTTTTTTCATTTTCGTCCATTCGCATTCCCATATTCTAATTACTTCATAACCTTGTGACTTATAATCCGCTTCCTGTCTCATGGTTGTACTGTATCTGTCAAGACTTGATTTGCCATAGAGTTTTTCTAAACCTTTCTTACATGCTTGATGTCCGTGAAATACACAGCCATGGAAGAGAAAGACAATCTTCTTCATGGCTGTACCAGTTGGAGGAGGGGGACGTCTCTTATTCAATTCTATCGTTTGTTCATTAACGTTGAGTTGACGGGCAGATAAGAACTCATTAAGGTCAAAGGGTACGTGGTCTTCAGCTGGAATTTCAGCGTACCCATCAGGCTTTAGATACCTATTTTTGATTTTAAATTTACGTTCGCCACCATTCCTTGCATGTTCGATCCGATGACCCTTATACATCTCCATGAACGTAAGCCACTTCACACCATCATACGAGTAGTTTGAATCATCAGTACGACCTATATGAGCCAATGTATTTTTAGGCATGAAGTGCATTTTATATATCATGAATGATAAGGCAGCAATGGTAGAACAATCAAGTAAGCAATCGACTTTATGATCCTTAAGGAAGATTCCCCTGAATTTCTCGAAGGATTGACGTAGAATATTAACGTCTTGAACGCAGTAGGTTGTACATTCCTTCATGATGTCGTAATCCTTATTGTTAAATGTTTGATACCAACGTTCAAAATCGGTCTTTTCACTGTCGGACATACGATGTGTCTCAAAGGTCTCCTTAGCCGGAATT
>JABUQX010050197.1:0-12500 GCA_015478945.1 Trachelipus rathkii
CAGAGAGAGATAATTTGGACTGTAATTGTGACCATAATATAAATTAGATTAATATGAATGTGATTCTGGGCCCAAATTGCAAGTTAATAAGGAAAAGATCATAGATTTTCCGAAATGGCGATTTTACCAAATTTCGGGACATGCTTAGTAATAACTGAACTGGGATATAAAGAGTTAAGACCAAAACTGTTTTATCATGTGGGAACATTTAAACAAATTTTAATGAAATTCAGTCAGTAATGTTTTGAAAAGATAAACCCCATGTAGGGTGTGGCGAAGAGAGAAACCTGTTGGTGAATAGAGAGATAAGAGAGAAAATTAATGAAAGCGCAGATGTTTTAAATATTCAAGGGTAGTAAAGGGAAGATGATTTAGAAAATTATAGGAAAAATAGAAATGAAATAACCCGTCAATAAGAAAGGCAAAGAGAGAGGCAGAAATTAATTTTTAGCAAGGAATAAGATAAGAACGGCTGAAGAAAGTTTTTTAGTTTTATAAATTTAAAAGTAAGAATTAGGACATATTGTGTCAATTAAAATTGATGAAAATTTATGGAGTTTCAGATAAGGAGTTGGGTTCAACAATTTCAATGCTTATGGGCTTCAGTGTTACGAGAGGAAAGATTAGATAATAGTTCAGAGACTAATAGTTCTTTGTATGCATGTAACAAATAGACTTAACAGAATTTAATTGATGTAAAAGATGATTAAACGTTTATTAGATCATAATTGATTCAAGTAAAGCTGCAGGCCCTGATGGTAAATATGGTAGAATTAAGAGGGTAGTTTATAGCATTGCAAAGGCACTGTATTGATTTTTTTTAAGCGATCTATAACATTGGTGGGTACCAGATGACTGGAAAAACAGCATATGTGTTGGCCTATTTATAAGAAAGGTAGTAGGAAGATTTGGAAATTATAGGCCAGTTAGCTTAACATCTCTGGTTGTAAAGGGTTCTGGAAAAGTTCTGAAAGGTCATATAGACGAAATAAGTTTAGAAGATAAGCAAGGTATTGTAGACATCTCAGCCATGGTTTCAGAAAGGTAGGTCATGTCAGACAAATTTAGAATTTTTGGAATACATTACTGACTGCATTGACCGAGGAGGTCCAGTTGATATATTGTATATTTAGCCTTTAGTAAAGCTTTTGATAAGGTTCCCCCCATAAGGCTGATGAAGAAGTTATTGCAATGTTGTATAGGTGGAGTGGTACATGTTGGATTAAAAGAGTGGTTGTGCAAAATAGAAAACAGTGTGTACAACTAAATGGGAATAAGTCATCATCATGGGAAATAGTGAAGAGTGTTGTCCCACAGGGTCAGTGGCTGGGGCCATCTTATTGTTCCTCATAATATAATGATTAGACCAGGGACTTTAATGAAAGGTTCTAAGTTTGCAGATGATACTAAAGTGGCCACCTCAGTTAGGAATAGTGAAGGATGCATAAAGATTCAAAAATGATCTTGATAAACATTCTTGGGTGGGCAGATAAGTGGCAATGAATTAATCAGTAAAAAGTGGTAAGGTCTTCACCTAGGTTACTCAGATAAAAGTTTTAACTACGATAAGAATGGGGATTGCTTGAGTCTGTGGACCAAGAAAAGATTTAGGTGTGATTATACAGCAGTAATTTGAAAGTAGCTAATCAACTGTTTGGAGCTAGAAATAAAGCTATATAAGATGCTGGCATAATAATCGCATGTTTGTTTACAAGAATCAACGGAAGTAATAAGTAAACTGTAATAATAGCTATGATAGGCCAGTAATAGAGTATTGTCCACAAGTTTGGGCCCCTTATTAAAAGAAATGACTTAGATATGCTATGAGAGAGTGCAACGTAGAGCAACAAGGATGATTTCTGGGTTTGAGGGTAAGAGCTATGAGGAGAGGCTGAAGGAGTTAGGAATGTTTTCTGTAGAAAGGCGATTTCTCAGAGGGGACATGATACAAGTCTACAAAATATTTACATCTATTGATAACATAGAGACCAATAAATTTTTCATAGTAGAATCATGAAACAGGTGACCAGGGGGCATAAAAGAAAATTAAGAAGAAAGCATGCCATCTTTATATAAGAAAGCATGCATTCAAGTAAAATAGGGTTGTTAAATTTTGGATAGTCTGCCAGAGGAGGTTGTTGAGTGGTGACTCGATTGCAACATTTAAGAAACGGTTAGATTCGTTTATATGGATGGGTTTGGGTATCATATTAATATATTTGACGAAGCCAAATTGGCGGGTTTTTAGTTATAGCAGTTATGTGTTAGAATGGCAATGTGTGCCATAACTTATGTTATTAATGCATGTGATGGTTTGGGTATACATATTAATATATCAATTAGTTTTTTGACTAGCCAAATTGGTTGTTTGTAGTTACAAGACAATATTGACAAGCCCTAGCGGTGCTTTGTGATTTGCATGAGCATGTTTGGGTAGTGGGTTGACTGGGGCAGTCTCGATAGGGCCTCATGTGGCTTTTTACTGTCTCTATATTCCTAATGTCCTAATGTCCTAACTTATCTCTTTGACTATAAGCTATTGAAATCGAATTTGAAAAAATGTTAGGGAAGCAGCAAGTCTACATTCATCAATCATATCATAACCTACATTTTAAAGGTAGGGAACCATCAAATTTTGTCAGCTTTACAGTGCATAAAACATTTATAAAGTAAAACTATTTAAATTTTCAATAATTGTATGAAAGTAGGTAGCACTATATTATGCCTAAAAGTAACCCTATAGCCTCTTCTCACAACACTAAAGATTGTCTGCAAAACACTTCCCTGAGTAAACACAGGGAAAGGTTAAAATAGTGCCCCAAAAATTGAAGCTTTTTCCTGGTAATTTTTTTTATGAAAAAGTTTTTTTTTTATAGTTACAAAATTCCCTTTGGGAAAAGGGCTAATAGATAAGAATCGTTTATCGAATTGAAAGGTGTTTTAATCTTATGGAAAGTTTTGATTCGAAATTTGTGAAATCTGTGGAATAGGGGTTGTCAGTCGTGATTTAACTTTCTTTAATTCTATTCTTCATGGGTAACCATTATTTTCTTTCTAATGAAATTTACTGCTTCCTCGATATTTACCGAACTTATTATTGCCTACTTTGGTTTCTCAGGCAAAACGGGGACGACCTAAAATGCGTCGAATGAGGAACTACCCTACCCTTACCTAGCTAGTTCTACATTCTCATAATTAAATGAAAATAATTTTAAATTAACACAATTACTAAACTAAAGTATATTCCAACCAACAATTTAAGGTAAGGACCGTAAGTAAACTATTCATCAATAATGGTCACAAAAAGCGATCTTGTGGCGTTCGTTCTGTTGTGGGAAAAAATGCTATCATTTGCTATGACGATTGACGTGTGAAATTGCCAAATGCTGCTGATTCTTTTATTTTGAGAGTGGGCCTGGCTAATGATGGGCTGGTCCTGTCCCTCAAGGCAAAGATGATACTATAGATTACAGTCAGTGGTGCCCAACCTTTACTCTATCTCGAGCAAATTAAGAATTTATAAAATTTTAGCGAGCCACTAATAAACATAATATTCAATATATATATATACTATTATATATATATATATATATATATATATATATATATATATATATATATATATATATATATATATATATATATATATATATATATATATAATATATATATATATATATATTTTTTTAATATATTGTCAAAATTATAATCAAAAAATTCATAATTTTGTAAAATTTAATTATTTATTTAACTTATGTATTTTTAAAATAATTATACTTAAATTTTAGTAGAAACGTTATTCAATTGTTTCCCTGTAATATTTAACCAATTGAGCAAGGCGCATATGTATCGCGCAGCCTCCTTTCTTGATCATAATATTATAAAAAAAAAAAAAACAAGGCTGATAAGGTTAGTACTTGTGACCATCGTTAAAAAAGTTGTATTTGTTTATATGCAACTTCTAAATTGTTAAACATATAAAAGTGCAAGTTCTACTTAAATTAGACTATAATACTATAATCCCAACCTAGTTTATGTTGGGAAATATTTATGAAATACTTTTCTCTAATTGAAATTCCTTAAGTTAAAAATAAAGAACAGTGCAATATCGTTCTGAAAGTCAAATTAATTTTTGAAACTAACATCATTAATTGCTCCTATCTTGTGATTCAATGCAAGGGATCTCTGTAATTATGATTTATTATTTCGAGGTAGAGCCTGGCCAGGAACTGTTTTGGGTAATAAATTGGTAGGTCCTATGCATATTAAAGTTGCCGTAATTATTTATAAGGTAAGACACTTTTATATTTCCTTATTAGTGTTAATCAGTTTATTATTTTAAATATTTTTTCCAAGAAGTATATGTTCAATTTTGTTGAGTTTGGTATTATTTATAACTTAGCAAAGTTAACAGTTAATGTAAAATTAACATTGTTATGTTAGAGATATGCATATTTATACTGTGACGTATTGTTCTTAGAAAGATCGATATTTTCAATATCGATAGTGGAGCGATATTGCCCTGTTCAATACTTGTATCGAGTATGTATCGATATATCGATTACATATCGATATTATAAATTATTCACGAAGGCTGAATTTAAATTTAAGTGTGAATTTTGTTAAATTGAAATGGATTTTAAGCATTTCTAGTGTAAATATATTATAAAAAGTGATAGTGTTAGTAATTGGTGATAGGATAGTTTATAATAATCATATATTAAAGCAAATTTATGCTAAAATTAGAAATTAAGTTTGTTTACAAGCAGTACATGCGTGCGAATAGGCTATAGCTATTGAAAATTATAAAGCTGCCTATTTAATGAATTTGGATTTCATTTATTGGTTAAGAAAATTATTAATATTAAGGTATAGTAATTAAATTATGCTACAAATAGTAAATTTTATTATAGGCTAAGTTGATATACCTAATCAAAATTATGGGCCTAACTGATGAAGAAGCTCAAGCCTTAAGCTCTTGTAAAGCTTCTGTTAAAGCTTTGATAAGAAAAAGAGCTATTTCTAAAGCAAAAATTACTAATAATTTAAAAAAGTTAACTGCTTTTGGTAATGAAAATAAATTAACAGAGCCTCTATTTAGAGCTGTAAATACTGATATTGAGAAAGAAGTCTATTCTATTAAAAGTTTGGATGAAGAGATTGTCATACTGTTGTCTGATAATAATGTAGATAATTTAGATCCTTCTTATTTTAATTCTGAGCTTGAAGGTCAAGTAGATTACCATTTTGAGTTGTCAGCTGAGTTATTGTCCTTTGAAAAATATTTTCCTAAAGAAATTGTAAAAATAAATGAGAGTGTAAATACTGATAATTTTTTGGATTTAATAAATAAGGTTAATATAAATGATTCCAAACTGCCTCAGTTGCAGTGCGAAGTATTTGATGGATTGGGAAAAAATAAATTACTTTTTTCCAATTTCCTTAATAAATTTAATAATTTAATCGGTAATAGGAGTAATTTAACCAATTCAGTAAAGCTTACTTATTTAATTAGTTTTTTAAAGGATTATGCTCTTAAAGTAGTAAGCCATCTGTCTATTACAGATGAAAACTATGACATAGCCTTAAGGTTATTAAAGAAAGAATTTCTTGATAGGCCTTTCATAATTAATGAAAATATAAATAATATTTTAGATCTTAAGGTTGATGAAGGCTATGATGAAGGCTTTTTGAAATTGAAAGTGTATATAAATGAACTTAGGTCAATGATTTATGAACTTAAGAGTTATGAAGTAGACTTTTTAGAAGCTGATACACCTGGAAGTCTACTCTTGAGTAATATAATATTTCAAAAATTGCCTAAAGTGTTTAAAAGTGAATTAATACATAAAATTGCAAATAATTATCCTACTTTGGTACAATTTTTTGATCATTATAATGAGGTTATTAATACTTTAAGTATTTTGTCCCAAAATAGGAAGGATGTATCAACCAAAGCTAAAGTAAATAAAGTTTTTCAAGCTACTAAAGCTCCTAAATCTAGTACTCTTCAAAATTTTAAAACTGTAAATAATAGTAAAGATTCTAAAATGTATGTAAATAATAAAATAGAAACTCAAACTTACAACCCTACAATTTGTAAGCTATGTCAATTAAAAAATCATCCTCTCTATTTATGTGACAAGTATCCAACAGTGCCTCAGCGTATAAAACGTGCCAAAGAGCTAAACATGTGTCATCATTGTGGAGGTTTGGGTCATGTGCCTGAAAAATGTTATGGTATTAAAAATAAATTAAGATTTAATTGTTTTAAGTGTAAAGCTAATTCCCATATAACAGCTTTTTGTCCCAATGATATCCCAAATGAGCAAAATGAGTCTGTTAGCTCCTTATGTATAAGTTTCCAACAAAATGTGGATAAAGTGTATTTGTTGCCAACAATTTCCTTTCAACTCTTTAAAGGCAACAAAAAGGTTACAGTAAGAGGAGCAATAGATACATGTAGTCAACGCTCTTACATATCTAAAAATGCCATGACAGGTTTAATTAATAATTTTGATAATTTACATGAATTAGAGTACAATATTCAAACTTTCATTGGTGCAAAACAGCGAATTTTTCAGCAATTGTTATTGGGTTTACAATTTAATGATCGGGAAGTTTTTAGCATGCCTTTCCTCATTGACAATGATTTAAATTTAAATTATAGAATTCACGGCATGAATAAAGCGGTTGAAAATTTTAAGAAAAATGGTATTCCTTTAGCTGATTCTTTTTTTTATGACAGTGGAGACCATGATATGTTTGACATAGATTGTTTATTAGGCACAGACATTATTCAATTTCTTCCTTCTTTTAATTTAGTTAATATAATGTCTGGAAGTTGTTTTAAAATTGCAAATAAGTTTATACCTATAGGTAATGTTCAAAATTTTTTAACCAGAAATCAAATCATAGAAGTAAGTAAAGTGAATATGCAATCTCCATTGATAGAAGAGGAGGAGTCTGCTTTAGTAAATGAAACCATTGTAAATTTGATTTTAAATCCTATTAAAAGTTATTTTCACCCTTTTGATAATATTTATGATGATTCTGAAGTAGAACATGGACTTGAATATTTGTTGTCCATGGAGAGTGTTGGTATTCCTACTAAAGAGGATAATGATCTAGCCTCTTATGATGAGATCATGATTAAAAAATTTAAGAATGATATTTCTTTCCAGGATGGCAATTATTATGTCAAACTTCCTTGGATAGAAGAAAAAATTAAAAATGTTGCTTCAAATTTTGATATTTCTTTGAGAGTATTAAATAGAGTCTATTCTTCTCTTAAGCAAAAAGGACTTGTAGAAAGTTATAATAATATTTTTTCTCAATATTTGCAAGATAATATAATTGAAATTGTAAATATTCCTAAATTTAAGAGATGTGATTATATATTTATACCTCACAGACCTATAATAAGAAGTGAGGAGCAGATCACAACTAAGATAAGACCTGTCTTTAATTGCTCTTTTAAAATATCTAAAGACAGCCCTTCCTTGAATCAGGCTTCTTATGCTGGTTTAGATTTAATGAACTCCCTTTTAAAATTACTTTTAGTATTTAGAACTAATAATTATGTTGTCCTTAGTGACATTAAACAAGCCTTTTTGTCTATCAAATTAAGAGACGAATATGACAAAAACAAATTCTGTTTTTTATGGTATCAGAATGATGAATTAATCTCTTTCAGGTTTAAAACTTTACTGTTCGGTTATACAGCGTCCCCTTTCATTCTCCATTATATAATGAAACATCATGTAGAAAAGTTCCCTGATGATAAGTGTAGGGATATCTTGTCTTCTAATTTTTTTGTAGACAACCTGATTTTTACAGGCAATAATTGCAAAGAATTGGAAAAGTTGTACCATCTTACTTTTGAAAGAATGAACCAGGGTGGGTTTGAACTTCGCTCTTGGAATAGTAATTGTGAGCAGTTGTGTGAGAGTATGAGAATGGATGGTAGGTATGTGGAGCATGAAAATGAGTATGAAAAGGTGCTTGGGTATAAATGCAATTTAAAGAAAGATTCCTTGCATGTGTCGTCAGTAAGTTATAGGAGCTCGTGTAGTACAAAGCGACAGATACTTTCTGAAACTTCCAAGTTGTTTGATCCTTTAGGACTTACAATACCTATTACCGTAAGAGGGAAGTTGTTAATGAGAAGTGTTTGGGAAGCTAAAAAAGAATGGGATGAAAAATTACCTGGGGAAATGTTGACTGAATGGGGTAAACTGAAGGAGGATTTAAATGAATTGAGTAAGATTGAGTTTCCACGTCAAGTTGTGAATGAAAGTGAATCCTATGGTCTGAATATATTTTGTGACAGTTCTGCTAAATGTTATGGGTTTGTTGCATATGGTTCAAGTGAAGGAAAAAATAACCTTTTGTTTGCCAAGGCCAAAGTAACACCTGTTAAAAAGACCTATAGTATTCCAACCTTAGAACTATTAGGAGTCCTTTTAGCTTTAAAATGCATATCCACTATTTTAGACTCTTATTTTAACATCATTTTTGAATATGTAAATATAGGTGTGGACTCACAAGTAGTTCTTAATTGGCTTTTGACAGGTGAAACCAAGGTCAAGGCTAAGTATGTTAATAACAGGTTAAAAGATGTTATCACTTTGTGTGATGACATCAGAAGTAAATATAAACTAAAAATTATTTTTAACTATGTGCAAACTGCTCAAAACCCAGCAGACCTTTTGACCAGGGGTTTAACTTTTAAACAATTTGCGAAAAATTTAAATATGTGGAAACATGGTCCAGAGTGGCTTTGTAAGGATCTGGAGAGGTGGCCAAAATTTCCAATGCTTTCACTTTCTCCAGAATTTAGTAATTTTGCTACATTAAATTTTAATACTAATGTAATTAATAATAAACATAATAATATTGATGAAATATTGGAAATAAATAAATTTAGTAAATTTGAAAAAGTAATAAATATAACTAGTTATTTGTTTATGTTTCTAAGCAAAATTACTAAGGAAGACCCTTGCAAAAAAGCTCTTAAATATTGGATCAAAAAAGTACAAAACTCTTCATATACTAAAGAGATTGCATTTTTAAAATCGGATCAAAAGGGTGCAATACCTAACCTAGTTAATAACTTAAATTTATTTTTGGATGGTGATGACATTTTAAGATCAAAGGGTAGAATATCTAAATGTACATACTTTAATTATGATATCAAAAATCCTATCCTTTTGTCAAGATACCACCACTTCACCACCTTATTAATTTTGAAGGCTCATAATAAAATGCAGCATTTGGGATTAGATAGTACATTAAATTATATTAGAAACCAAGGTTTCTGGATTCCCAAAGCTCGCATAGCAATAAAAAAGGTCTTAAATCAGTGTATGTTATGCAAAAAAATCAATGTGCGTGCTTTTAAATATCCTAAGTGCACTGACATCCCTAAACATCATATGAATTTAGTAATGCCTTTTAAATTCACAGGCATTGACTTTACTGGTCATATATTTGTGACTAATGAGACTACAGGTAAACTGGACAAGATGTTTATCCTATTATTCACATGTCTTAATGTAAGATCAATTCATTTAGAACTAGTCCCTGACATGGGTGTGACAAATTTTTTACTAGCTTTTCAAAGGTTTTGTAACCTATATACCATCCCAGAGTTCCTTTACTCTGATAACGCTAGAACATTCGTGAAAGGGGCAGACATCTTGTCTAGGGCTCTGGGGTCCAATGAATTCAGGGATGAACTCAAAATTAACAATATTAAGCATATTCGTATTCCCAATTATTCAGCTTGGTGGGGGTCTTTTTATGAGCGTCAAATACGCACTTTGAAAGTTTGTATGTATAAAGTTATTGGTAGGAAGAGGTTAAATTATTTCGAACTTTTAACAACTTTGTCTTTTATAAAAAATGCTATTAACAGCAGGCCTCTCACATATAGATCAGAAGCTAGTGATCTTGAAACCATAACTCCTAACTCATTCATTCGTTTGAATTGTAATACTTCTCTTATTTTAAAGGATGCAAATGAAGAAGTCTGGAAGGAACCTGACAGGGGTTCTTTAGAAAGCACTCTTGATACTCAAGAGCAATTATTTAATCAGTTTAAACAACTATGGTATGAAGCTTACCTATTAGATCTAAGGGAAGCTATGACTGATATATATCAAATCTCTTGGGAAAATAAAATCAAAGTAAATGATATAGTGCTAATAAAATCCATCTTAAAGCCTCGTCCCTTCTGGATGATGGGTAGAGTTATGGAAGTTGTAATTGGTTATGACAACAAAATAAGAACTGTTAAAGTTAAACAAAGTAATGGACAAATATTATACCATTCAATAAGTAATTTGTATCCATTAGAATTGTCCTTAATAATAGATAAAGTCTCTAATGATAAAGATAAATCAAATAATGGTGATAAAGCAGCTGATGACTCGGAGGCAGTAGTTGGTAGACCTAAACGTCAAGCAGCCCTAAAGTGTGACAAGCTCATTAAGTCCAAACTAGACTCATTAAAATAGTCATTGTAGCCCAAGGCTACAATCTCTCTCTGGGGAGATTGTTAAAATTATAATTAAAAACTTCATATTTATTGTTAAAATATTAATTTATTTATTAACTTTATTATTTTTAAAATAATTATACTTAAATTTTAGTAGAAACGTTATTCAATTGTTTCCCTGTAATATTTAACCAATTGAGCAAGGCGCATATGTATCGCGCAACCTCCTTGATCATATTATTATTATAAAAAACAAGGATAAGTAAGTACTTGTGACCATCGTTCGGAAAAAGTTGTTTTTGTTTATATGCAACTTTTAAATTGTTAAGCATATAACAGTGCAAGTTCTACTTAAATTAGACTATAATCCCAACCTAGTTTATGTTGGGAAATATTTATGTAATACTTTTCTCTAATTGAAATTCCTTAAGTTAAAAATAAAGAACAGTGCAATATCGTTCTGAAAGTCAAATTAATTTTTGAACACTAACATCATTTAATTGCTCCTATCCTTGTATCTCAATGCCAAAGGATCTCTAGTAATTATGATTTATTTATTTCGAGGTAGAGCCTGCAGGAACTGCTTGCTACTCGAAATACATAGAATCATAGATTACAGAGTTATCTACATTTGAGTATGGTCCGTGAGTGAATCACTATTAAAGAAAATGTTGCCCAATCGTATAAAATAGTTTTATAAGTTGGTAGACGACACTTTATATATTTACTTATAGTCGTCTCTAACAGTTTATTATTTAAATATTTTTCCAAGAATATAGTTCAATTTTGTGAGTTCGATTATTTATAACTTAGCAATTAACAATATATATAATAATTATATATATATATATATATATTATAATATATATATATATATATAATATATATATATATTATATATACTATATATATAATTTTTTATGTTTTTTATTTAATAAACTTGATGAATGTGATTTTCTCGTCCTTGAGCAACCAGTAAAAACGGTCGCTACAACATGTTGCTCGCGAGCTACGGGTTGGGCACCGCTGATTAACCATAATCTCAATAATAATACATAAAAAATTCACGCAAACTGGAATCGGCAATGATAAACGTTTCGGATAGCCTATGTTCATAATCAGCTCTATTTAGAGGATTATTTTGGAAGTAAATATAGTAAACAAAATCCTTTATTAAGAGTTAGGACTCTATTTTCAAAGCTCCATCGGTGTACATCTTCAAATTCAGACGCTAATTTGATATAAAATAGGAATTTTTTGAAATAATTTCGTCAGCCTATTCTAGAATTAATAAATTTATCATTAATATAATACTATTATAATAATTCGAGAATAAAAACGTTCAGAATGGGGTTATATGATGTAGCTTGCCCTATCAACGGTGAAACGTACAAAATTATCATCGAATTAAAACTTTTTTTTTTGTTTAAATGTTAAAACTTTGAGTTTTTTATGTTATCAATAAATATTTTTCTAGAATTTATTAAAGTTTCTTAAATATCAGCAGATTTTGTGACAATTTTCTCATGTCTAGGAGGCTTAATTCTCATACAAACGGACCCCTTATGTCTTGAACAAAAAATTGCAAAGTTTTCATAAAAAATAGTCTTTTGCAACTTTTTAAATACTTTTCAAGATTTTTGATGTCAAGAAATAAAACTAATATTCTTTAAATTTCATAAAATATAGTGGTGCAAAGCAACAATAAACAATGGGCATAAATTTAGATTTTAGTAGGGTTTTTTTTTTTTTTTTCTTTTTTGGCAATTTTATCACCACCGCTCTTGGCAAAGCCCTATTCAAGGAGGGGGTGTTACACTCAACAAAATTTCAACTAACGCACATTGAGATGAGCACCAGGACGCGGCTTTAAAGGAGGAGATTAAATGTGTAGGAAACACAGAGAATGCAAGAGGAATTTCCACAGAGCAGATAGCAGGAAAGAGAGGCGCGCATGCGAATAGTCTGGAGTTGCTAATATCAACACAAAAAACTCATG
>JABUQX010050197.1:22500-25000 GCA_015478945.1 Trachelipus rathkii
TAAAATAAATCTTATATATATATATATATATATATATATATATATATATATATATATATATATATATATATATATATATATATTAATATTTCTCTCTCCATTTTTATTCAACTTTTTCACTGCAGACCTACCCACCCCAATTCACCACTCCACCAAACTAATCACGTATGCAGACGACATTAGCCTCATTTCCCAACACCCAGACGTAAACACAGCCACACAACATACCCAAGAATACCTACACTCTTTAGAAAACTGGTTAATCACCAACAGAATGACAGCATCCCCCCTTAAGTCCTCTATCACCCTATTAACCACCGACCGACATCAATCCTCCCTCCATCCCTTAATTACTCTGAACAATAACCCCCTCCCTCTAAACAAAACCCCAAAAATACTAGGACTTACATACGACACCCACATGACGTTTTCCCCCCATATTGACCAAATCACTTCCACAACTCAACGAAAACTAAACACCCTCCGAACCCTTTCCCAACACAACTTCAGCGACAGTAAACACACACTCACTACTATCTATAAGCAACTTCTTAGAACTAACTTAAATTACGCTTCCCCAGCATGGTTCCCAGCAATTTCAAAATCAAACACAAATAAACTACAAATCTCCCAAAACGCAGCCCTTAGAATTATCACAGGTTGTACTAAAACCACCCCAATCCAACATTTACACGATTAAGCTTCCATCCTCCCCATTTCCACACATCTGGAGATCCTTCTTCACCAGCACAATTCTATTACAACACTTATAATATAATTCCCCCGCCCCCTCCCAATAGGCCATGGACTTCACATATCCATACCCACCTAACAAACACTTACCTTCAAAACCGCCCAAACAATAATCTATTAAATACCCCTACCCAAAACTCTTACCGATAGAAGAAACGCTGTCCAGAAGAGGCCAAATGGACCTCGCTCGGTGCAGATCGGGTCACCACCCGAGACTCATGCAATATAAACATAGATTTAAACTAGACAACGTCACCTCCCCCACTTGCACCAGATGCTACAATTCTCAAGATACAATAGAGCACCTCCTTCTGAGATGCCCAGCTCTCGACGCCCCCCGTGCCGTCTTTTCTGTATCCTCTATCCTCGACCTGTGGAACCGCCCGGTGGCGGCGGCCGGCTTCCTGGAAGCAGTGTGGCCCTCCTCAATTGGAGTGGGCCAGGGAACTGCAAGAAGTATAGGTATATATATATATATATATATATATATATATATATATATAAAAACGAGATACACATATATATATATATATATATATATATATATATCTATACAAATTACATAGATATATATATATCTCCATCTACACTCTTACTCTTTTATATATATATATTATATATATATATATATATATATATATATATATATATATATATATATATATATATATATATATTATATTTAAAGAACATATGTATATATATATATATATATATATATATATATATATATATATATATATATATATATATATATATATATATATATGTATAATCTATTATTATTTTTTTTATAGAATTATATATATATATATATAGATATATATATATATATATATATATATATATATATATATATATATATATATATATATAATATATATATATATATATATATATTTATATATATATATAATATATAATAATATATATATATATATATATATATATATATATATATATATATATATATATATAATAACATAATAATATATATATATATATATATATATATATATATATATATATATATATATATATATATATATATATATATATATAATATATATTTTTATATATATATATATATATATATATATATTGAAAGAAGTTTCTAAATATTTCTTTTATTATTCAATGGCTACAAAGCTTTATCTGGATAACATTAGAGCTATAGGTATATATTTTTCTTTGATAAAAAAAAAATCTAGAAATATTTATAAATGGGTTTATCTAAACCTAAGTTTTGCTGTTTTTATAGAGAATCATTTTTTTTTGCATAACGATTAGAGGTTGTAGCAGGTATTCACTTGCACAACCCCATACCGAAAGACAATAGAGTAGATGTGGATAAACAAGACTATAGTAAAGGTTTTTTAAAATATGTTTTGGAACAAAATTCCTTATCTTAAGGAATGCATAGTTAGCATAGGATAATTTGCTAATGAGACTATTTATGTGTTCTTTGAAAGAAAGCTTGTCATCAAGGATAACACCTAATAACTTGGCAGACGATAGCCGATTTATAATTATATCTTTTGCTCTTACATTTAGTTGAACAGGGTTCTTTTGATTTGTTATTACTAGGTAATTTGTTTTTTGTAGATTTAGGGAGAGTCTGTTTGCCTCTACCCATGTTATAATGTTTTTTAATTCATTATTTACTTTTTCGTTAAGTGTGTTTATATTACGGTCTGATATTAAGATTGCAGTGTCGTCAGCATATTGAGAGTGTATTGAACTGTGA
>JABUQX010050197.1:30000-32500 GCA_015478945.1 Trachelipus rathkii
TGAATTATTATTCTTATTTATTAATTATAATGGATTGACTGGGACATTCAAGAGGGGTTAATGTGGCTTTTTAATTATTATTCTCAATTATTAATTATTGTTGGTTGACTGGGACAGTTGTAGACCAATGCGGCTTTTTAATTATAATTACTATTTAATAATTACATTAATTATTATTAAAAATAATTCTTTTTAATTTTTATGGGTTGAATGGGACACTCTAGATTGGATTAGTGTCTTCTTATTGTCTCTTTATATATATATATGTTGTTATATATGGTATATATATATATATATATATATATATATATATATATATATATATATATATATATATATATATATATAAATATATATATATATATATATTTATACTTATATATATTTATTATATATATATATATATATATATATATATATATATATATATATATATATATATATATATATATATATATATATATATATATATATATTTCACGTGACGTCACGAATCTGAAAAAATCAAAAAAATCAAAAAAATAAAAAAAATCAATAAAGTCACTGTCTTACATCATGTTGTCAAATTAAAGAATGTTACCTCTCAGGTAAAAAGTTCAAATATCATATTTTCATCCTAATATTTTGACTCATATGGGTCCTACAAAAATACGTAGGATATACAGACATGTTGGTACTCTTCAGTAGGTCATTGTCTTAAATCTTATAAAAGTGAATTAAACACTGTTGCCTCTCACGTAAAAAGTTACAAGAGTTGAGATGTTGATGCTATTTTTCAATTTTCATATTTTCATATAAATGTTTTGGCCCATATTTCAGGACCAACAATGGGTCTTTGAAAAAAACGTACAATATTCAGAAATGTTGACCCTCCTCAGTAGGTTACTGCCTTACATTCTATTGTCAAATTAAAGACTGTTGCTTCTTAGGTAAAAATACAGAAATCTTGGTCTTTTATAGTAGGTTAGTCTTACATCCTATAGTCAAATTGAAGACAGTTTCCACTCAGGTAAAAATTTACAAGAGTTTTAACAATATATTTCAGTTTTCATATTTTCATTTAAATATTTTACAAAAAAACGTAGTTTTTCCCATAATTCAGGATGTACTATGGGTCTTACAAAAAAATAAAAGTAAAATATCCAATGTTGATCATCTTCCTTAGGTTCCTATCTTACATTAGTCAAATAAAAGATTGTTGCCCCTCAGGTTAAAAGTTAAAAAGGTTAACTCAATTTTCATTATCTACTTTGAGTCGTACAAAAAAACGTAGGATATACTGATATGTAGGATCTCTTCAATAGGTCACTGTCTAACATCCTATATTCAATTTAAAAATTGTTGCCCGTCAGGTTAAAAGTTATAAGAGTCACAGTGTTGATGCTATATTCCAATTTTCATATTTTCATTCAAATATTTTAACCCATATTTCAGATGGTATTCTTCAGTAAGTCACTGTCTTACATCATGTTGTCAAATTAAAGACTGTTACCTCTCAGGTAAAAAGTTCAATTATCATATTTTCATCCTAATATTTTGACTCATATGGGTCCTACAAAAATACGTAGGATATACAGACATGTTGGTACTCTTCAGAATATCATTGTCTTACACCTTATAGAAGTGAATTAAACACTGTTGGCTCTCACGTAAAAAGTTACCGCAGTTGAGATGTTGATGATATTTTTCAATTTTCAAATTTTCATTTTAATATTTTGGCCCAAATTTCAAGACCAACTATGGGTCTTTTAGAAAAACGTAGATATGCAGAAATGTTGATCCTCCTCAGTAGGTTAATGTCTTACGTTCTATAATCAAATTAAAGACTATTGCTTCTCAGGTAAAAATACATAAATCTTGGTCCTTTAAAGAAGGTTACTGTTTTACATCCTATAGTCAAATTGAAGACAGTTTAAACTCTGGTAAAAATTTACAAAGGTTTTAACGATATAAGTAGTATAGGGTGGAAAACTGACGGAAAAACTGCCGAGAGACCCCGACTCCTACCATCTTTATGGTTTACCCTATGGTATTCCTTTAGGTATTAACATTTTTAGCTACTTTTTTTTAACGCTTTGTCCATAATTCAGGTCAAGATCCCCAACTCCGGAGGATTTTGGGGATTTTTCCCATTGGCAGCCCTGCACGTCGAAGACAAAGACTTGAAAACCATTTTGGAAGGTTTGGAAATTCCAGTCATGTCGGCAGCTGACTTGGAAATTTCCATCATTTCATTAGATTTTGACGTTTGATACGTCAAACCTAGGGTTTTTAAGGTCGGAGAGACCGAATTTAAGGTCAGGAAGACCGTTTTCGGAGGTTTAGCCTCCCAAAATGGGGCGGAGCCCCCCAAAGGGGGCTTTTTGGTTCCTAGAAGGTTTTAAATGATCGGTAGATCATTTTTGATGGTTCCAATCGATTTATCGTGATCGATTACCCCTATATCGACGTTTAAATCGTCTTTCTACGTGCTCTGGTTGGCATTTAGCACTGAAAATAT
>JABUQX010050197.1:37500-53253 GCA_015478945.1 Trachelipus rathkii
AAGTATAAATGTAAAATAAAAATTATATAAAAAAATGTAAACAATATACTATGTATGTTTCGACTTAGAGAAAAAAAATATATTAGTTAACGTTTATAAAAAGAAAATGAAATTTGAAAATAGAAATGTCAGTCTTCAACATTTAGAAAGATGGGTTATCTTTGCAAGATGCAATGCAATTGACGATATGTACATGTTAGAACAGAATCAGTTATGTAAACAGTAATGATATTATATTATTAAACGATAGTAACATTTATCAAAGATTTATCATGTCCTAACCTAACTATTGTAATGAACTAAGAATAAATGACACACACACACACACACACACACACACACACACACACACACATATACAGAAATATATATCTACATTAGCAAAATTCTAGGGCAAACCTAACATTACCCAACAAAAACTTAACCTAGGCTCACGTTTCTAACACATCATCGTCAGTTAACACAGTAATATCTTACAAAAACTCATCATTTCTCTAACAAATCAGTGTTATTTTCACATTGTTATAGTAATATTTAACATAACGTACCTAACTTACGAATAAACAGTTTTAATTAATCAAGAGTATCTAAAGCAACACATTACCTTCCGAGAGAAAACCCAGGGGGATGCGCCCCTTGAAAGGGTATGAATCTTGAGAGGGGGGATCACCCCGAAGGGGTGTAAGCAGGCATTACCCCTCCGAAGGAGGGGTAAGGCCTCAGCCCTTGACTCAATTTTCAGGACGTACTTCGAGATGTACGTAAACGTAGAAGATATTGATATGTTGGATCTCTTCAATAGGTCACTGTCTTACATCCTATATTTAATTTAAAAACTGTTGCCCTTCAGGAAAAATGTTATAAGAGTCACGATGTTGAAGCTGTTTTCCAATTTTCATATTTTCATTCAAATTTTTTGACCCATTCAGAGGTTAAATTGGCAATCTCTCTTACATCATGTTGTCAAATTAAAGACTGTTACCTCTCATGTAAAAAGTTCAATTATCATATTTTAATCCAAATATTTTGACTCATTTGTGTCCTAAAAAAACGTAAGATATACAGACATGTTGATCCTCTTCAATAGGTTACTATCTTGCATTCCTTCGTCAAATTTAAGATTGTTGCCCCTCAGGTTAAAAGTTAAGAGGGTTGACTCAATATTCAAGACCTACTTCAAGTCTTCCGTAAACGTAGGATATACTGATATCCTGGATTCTTCAATAGGTCACTGTCTTACATCCTATATTTAATTTAAAAACTGTTGCCCCTTAGGTAAAAAGTTATAAGAGTCACAATGTTGATGCTGTTTTCAAATTTTCATATTTTCGTTCATATATTTTGACCCATATTTCAGTTGGTACTCTTCAGTAGGTCACTGTCTTACATCATGTTGTCAAATTAAAGACTGTTACCTCTCATGTAAAAAGTTCAATTATCATATTTTTATCCAAATATTTTGACTCATTTAGGTCCTACAAAAATACATAAAATATACGGACATGTTGATCCTTTTCAGTATTTTACTATCTTACATTCCCTGGTCAAATTAAAGATTGTTGCCGCTCATGTAAAAAGTTAAACGGGTTGACTCAATTTTATTGACCTACTTCGAGTCTTACGTAAACGTAGGATATACTGATATGTTGGATCTCTTCAATAGGTCACTGTCTTACATCCTATATTTAATTTAAAAACTGTTGCCCTCTCAGGTAAAAAGTTATATGAGTCACAATGTTGATGATATATTCCAATTTTCATATTTTCATTCAAATGTTTTGACCCATATTTCAGTTGGTACTCTTCAGTAGATCACTGTCTTACATCCTTTTGTCAAATTAAAGACTGTTACCTCATGTAAAAAGTTCATTAATCATATTTTTTCCAAATATTTTTATTTATTTGGGTCCTTCACATAAACGTAAGATATACAGCAACGTTGGTCCTCTTCAGTTGGTTACTATCTTACATTCCTTTGTCAAAGTAAAGACTGTTGCCCCTCAGATAAAAAGTTAAAGATTTTGACTCAATTTTATTGACCAACTTCGAGTCTTACGTAAACGTAGGATATACTGATATGTTGTATCTCTTCAATAGGTCACTGACGTACATCTTATATTTAATTTAAAAATTGTTGCCCACTAGGTAAAAATTATTTGAGTCACAATGTTGAGGCTATATTCCAATTTTAATATTTTTATTAAAAAATTTTGACCCATATTTCAGCTGGTACTCTTCAGTTGGTCACTGTCTTATATTATGTTGTCATATTAAATACTTTTACCTCTCATGTAAAAAGTTTAATTATCATATTTTAATCCAAAAATTTTGACACATTTGGGTCCTACAAAACTACGTAAGATATGCAGACACATTGTTCCTCTTTAGTATTTTAATATCTTACATCCTTGATCAAATTAAAGATTGTTGCTCAAGGGCATGATCCATTATTGCTGACTTCAGCTTTCAGCCTCATCTAAATGGACATAGCCTGGATACCTTTTGTCGATTTGACTATATAAACACAAATGTGCTTTTTTTGCCAGATCGTAGTCAGCAACTTCAGGCCTAATTCTTTGAAAATCCATGTTTGACCATTTTCAACACCAGATTTTTGCAGAAATGATCAAACTTGAAATACGTATGAGCTGCGTCCATTACCTACAATATAATGCAATACATTTCGAATTTTGTTTAGGTCATGTTAACCACTCTCTGCACCATTTTTTTTAATTGAAAGTGAAAAATTGACATATTTTTTTCCAATTATTTCTCCACTCAAATTTTCTAGGCTTTTAGTCGGGCAAGATGCACTTTTACTCTAGATACTCCCTTTGTATATGCAATAGGTTTGGTTTGTTCTTGGAACAAATTTTCAAAAAAAAAAGTTTTTGAAAATTTTTTAAAAATTTTCTATTGAGTATACAAAAAAATTTTCTAAGTAAATAAGATGCATCTTGCCCGACTATATAAGCCCTGAAAATTTGATGTTGATTGGATGGGTAAAAAAAAAAATATGTCAATTTTTCACTTTTCAAATTAAAAAAAAACGGGTTTGGAAATTGGCCACCGCTGAGCACAAAACTGAAAAAATCGAAATTGTGACTATTATAGGTAATGGACCCATCTATGCATATTTCAAGTTTGAAGTCATTTCGCAAAAAAATCTGAAAGTTGATATGAAAATAGTCAAAAACATGGATTTTCAAAAATTGAAAATTCTGAAGTTATGACTACAGTCACAGAAAAACACCGGAAACGAACGTTTTAGAGCCCAAAAAAAGCTACATTTTGGTGTTTATATAGTCAAAATCGGCTGAAAATTCCGAATTTTATGTCCATTTTTAGGTGGGGCTGAAAACTGGGATCAGCCCCAGCCAAAAATCATAACATGCCCTCAAGTAAAAAGTTAAAAGGGTTGACTCAATTTTCATGACCTATTTCGAATCGTACTTAAACGTATGATATACTGATATGTTGGATCTCTTCAATAGGTCACAGTCGTACATGCTATATTTAATTTAAAAACTGTTGCCTCTCAGGTTAAAAGTTATGAGTCAAAATGTTGATGCTATATTCCAATTTTCATATTTTCATTCAAATGTTTTGATCCATATCTCAGTTGGTACTTTTTAGTAGGTCACTCTCTTACGTCATGTTGTCAAATTAAAGACTGTTACCTCTCATTTAAAAAGTTCAATTATCATATTTTAATCCAAATATTTTGACTCATTTCCATCCTACAAAAATACGTAAGATATACATACATGTTGATTCTCTTTAGTAGGTTACTATCCTACATTCCTTGTTCAAATTAAAGATTGTTGCCCCTCAGGTAAAAAGTTAAAAAGGTTCACTCAATTTTCAGGACCTACTTTGAGTTGTACGTAAGCGTAGGATATATTGATATGTTGAATTTCTTCAATAGATCACTGTCGTACATGCTATATTTAATTTAAAAAACTTTGCCTCTCAGGTAAAAAGTCTATAAGAGTCAAAAATGTTGATGCTATATGTCCAATTCTAATATTTTCATTCAATTGTTTTGACCCATATCTCAGTTGGTAATTTTTAGTAGGTCACGGCCTTACATCGTGTTGTCAAATTAAAGACTGTTACCTCTCATGTAAATAGTTTCAATTAATCTATTTTAATCCAAATATTTTGACTCCTTTGGGTACTACGAAAATAAGTAAGATATACAGACATGTTTATCCTCTTTATAGGCTATTATCTTCAATTTCTCTGTCAAATTAAAGATTGTTGCCCCTCAGGTAAAAAGTTAAATCGATTGACTATATTCAGGAGACCTTATTTCAAAGTCCTACGTTAAACGTGTTAGGATATACTGATTGTGGATTCTCTTTTCAATGGTTATTTTTTCTATACCTGTGATAATATTAAAACTGTTTGCCCCTCAGGTTAAAAGTAAAAAGGTTTTACCTGTTGATTGCTATATTTAAATTTCATATTTTCATTTAAATGTTTTGACCCATATTTCAATTGTTACTCTTCAGTTGGTCACTGTCTTACAACATGTTGTCAAATTTAAAGACTGTTGAACCCCAGATAATCCACTGTCAATTATTCATATTTTTATCCAAAATATTATGACTCATTTATTTCCTAAAAAAAATACGTAAGATATACAGCAATGTTGATCCTCTTTAGTAGGTTACTATCGTACATCCCTTGGTCAAATTGAAGATTGTTGCCCATCAGGTAAAACGTTAAAAGGGTTGACTCAATATTTATTACCTACTTCGAGTCGTACGTAAACGTAGGATATACTGTTATGCTGGATCATTTCAATACGTCACTGTCTTTCATCCTATATTTAATTTAAAAACTGTTGCCCATTAGGTAAAAAGTTATAAGAGTCACAATGTTGATGCTGTTTTACAATTTCGATATTTTCATTCAAATGTTTTGATCCATATTTCAGTTGGTACTCTTCTGTAGGTCACTGTCTTACATCATTTTTTCAAATTAAAGACTGTTACCTTTCATGTAAAATGTTCAATTATCATATTTCAACCCAAATATTTTGACCCATTTAGGTCCTATAAAAATACGCAAGATATACAGTCATGTTGATCCTCTTCAGTAGGTTACCATCTTACATTCGTTGGTGAAATTAAAGATTGTTGCCCTCAGGTAAAAAGTTAAAAGTGTTGACTCAATTTTATTGACCTACTTCGAGTTGTACGTAAACGTAGGATATACTGATATGTTGGATCTCTTCAATAGGTCACTCACGTACATGCCATATTTAATTTAAAAACTGTTGCCTCTCGGGTGAAAAGTTATAAGAGTCAAAATGTTGATTCTGTTATTAATTTTCATATTTTCATTTAAATGTTTTGACCTACATTTCAGTTGGTACTTTTCAGTAGGTCACTGTCTAACATCATGTTAAATTAAAGACTGTTAAATCTCATGTAAAAAGTTCAATTATCATATTTTAATCCAAATATATTGACACATTTGGGTTCTACAAAAATACGTAGGATATACAGACATATTAATCCTCTTCAGTAATCTGTTATCTTAAATCCTCTGTTCAAATTAAAGATTGTTGCCCCTCAGGTAAAAAGCTAAAATAGTTGACTCCTTTTTCAGGACCTATTTCTAGTCCTACGTAAACGTAGGATACTTTGATAAGTTGGATCTCTTCAATTGGGTCACTTTCGTTACATCCTATGGTCAAATTAAAGGTTTTTGCCCCTCAGGTAAAAAGTTATGAGTCACAATATTGATGCTATATTTCAATTTCCATATTTTCATTCAAATGTTTTGACCCATATTTCAATTGTTACTCGTCAGTAGGTCACTGTCTTACATCATTGTTGGTCCAAATTAAAAGACTGTTACCTCTCATGTAAAAAGTTCAATTATTATATTTTTATCCAAATATTTTGATCATTTAGTCCTACAAAAATACGTAAAATATACAGACAAGTTGATCCTTTTCAGTAGGTTGCTATCTTACATTCCCTGGTCAAAATAATGATTAGGTCCCTCAGATAAAAAGATTAAAAGGGTTGACTCAATATTCATCCCCTACTTCGAGTCGTAGGTCAAACGTATGGTATACTGAAATGCGGAATCTTTTCAATAGGTTACTGTTTTACATTCATTCCTGTATTTTATTTAAAAACTGTTTCCCTTTAGTAAAAGTCTATAGGAGTCCACAATTGTTGATGCTGTTTTCGAATTTTTTCATATTTTTCATTTCAAATGTTTTGACCCATATTCAATTTGTTTAGGTCTTCAGTAGAAAAACTGTCTTACATCATGTTGTCAAAAATTTAAAGACTGTTACCTCTCATGTAAAAAGTTTCAATATTCATATTTTTATTCAAATATTTTGAACTCATTTATATCATAGTACCAATAGTACGACATTACAGACATGTTGATCCTCTTCAGTATGTTAACTATCTTACATTCCTTGGTCAAATAAAGATTGTTGCCCTCCTCGGAAAACGGTTTTTAAAGGTGTTAATCACATAATCAGACCCATTTAAAGTCGTACGGCTTAAACGTAGGTAGGGATATACTGATATGCTGGGATCGTTTCAATTAGGTCACTAATTCTACATCCTATTTATTCTAAAAAAACTGTTTTTGCCCCATGGGTTTTTAAAAGTTATAAGAGTCACAATGTTGATACTGTTTTCCAATTTTCATTTTTTCATTCAAATGTTTTGACACATATTTCAGTTGGTACTCTTCTGTAGATCACTGTCTTGCATCATGTTGTCAAATTAAAGACTTTACCTCTCATGTAAAAAAGTTCAATTATCATATTGATTACTCCCAAATATTTGACTTCATTGGAATATAAAAATACGTAATATAAAAAACCAGTTGTTGATCCTCTTTAGTAGGTTACTATCCTACATTCCTTGTTCAAATTAAAGGTTGTTGCCCCTCAGGTAAAAAGTTAAAAGGTTCATTCAATTTTCAGGATCTACTTCGAGTTGTACGTAAGCATAGGGTATAATGATATGTTGAATCTCTTCAATAGATCAATGTCGTACATGCTATATTTAATTTGAAAACTGTTGCCTCTCAGGTAAAAAGTTATATAGAGCAAAATTTGATTGCTTATATTCCAATTTTAATATTTTCATTCAATTGTTTTGACCCATATCTCAGTTGGTACTTTTTAGTAGGTCACGGTCTTACATCATGTTGTCAAGTTAAAGACTGTTACCTTTCATGTAAATAGTTCAATTAATCTATTTTAATCCAAATATTTTGACTCCTTTGGGTACTACGAAAATAAGTAGGATATACAGACATGTTGATCCTCTTTATAGGCTATTATCTTAAATTCCTCTGTCAAATTAAAGATTGTTGCCCCTCAGGTAAAAAGTTAAGAGGGTTGACTCCATTTTCAGGACCTATTTCAAGTCCTACGTAAACGTAGGATATACTGATACGTTGGATCTCTTCAATTGGTTATTTTTCTATATCCTGTATTTAATATAAAACTGTTAGACCCCTCAGGTAAAAAAAAGTTCTTTACCCCATTTTGTTCATTTTTTCAATTTCATATTTTCATTCAAATGTTTGACCCATATTTTCAATTGTTACTCTTCAGTAGGTTCACTTGTCTTACATCAAGTTGCAATTAAGACTGTTACCCCTCATGTAAAAAGTTCAATTATCATATTTTTATCCAAATATTATGACTCATTTATTTCCTAAAAAAAATACGTAAGATATACAGACATGTTGATCCTCTTTAGTAGGTTACTATCGTACATCTTTTACTCAAATTAAAGATTGTTGCCCCTCAGGTAAAACGTTAAAAGGGTTGACTCAATATTTATGACCTACTTCGAGTCTACGTAAAAAACGTTAGGATAAACTGATATTGCTGAATCATTTCAAATACGTTCCTGCTTACCATCCATATATTTAATTATATAACTGTTTGCCCCTTAGGTAAAAAAGTTATAAGAACAAGGTAATCAGTTGTGACAATTTTTCATATTTTCATTTCAAAATGTTTTGATTCCATATCAGTTAGGTACTCTTTCTGTAGGTCACTGTTTTACATCATGTTGTCAAATTAAAGACTGTTACCTTTCTTGTTATCATATTTCAATCCAAATATTTTGACCCGTTTAGGTCTTATAAAAATACGCATGATATACAACATGTTGATCCTCTTCAGTTGGTTACAGTCTTACATTCGTCGGTCAAATTAAAGATTGTTGCCCCTCAATTTTATTAACCTACTTCACAGTTGTACGTAAACGTAGGATATACTGATATGTTGGATCTCTTTAATAGGTCACTGTCTTACATCCTGTATTAAAATTAAAAACTGTTGTCACCTAGGTTAAAAGTTATATGAGTCACAATGTTGATGCTTTATTCCAATTTTCATATTTTCTTTCAAATTTTTTGACCCATATTTCAGTTGGTACTCTTCAGTAGATCACTGTCTTACATAATGTTGTCAAATTAAAGACTGTTACCTCATGTAAAAAGTTCAATTATCATATTTTATTCAACATATTTTGATTCATTTGGTTCCTACAAAAATAAGTAAGATATACAGACAAGTTTATCCTCTTCAGTAGGTTACTATCTTAAATCCATTGGCCAAGGTAAAGATTGTTGCCCCTCAAGTAAAAAGTTTAAAAAAGGTTGACTCAATTTTCAGGACCTATTTCGAGTTGTACGTAAACGTAGGATATACTGATTTGTTGGATCTCTTCAATAGGTCACTGTCTTACAGGCTATATTTAATTTAAAACTGTTGAATCTCAAGTAAAAAGTTATAAGAGTCAAAATGTTGATGCTGTTTTCCAATTTTCATATTTTCATTCAAATGTTTTGACCTACATCTCAGTTTAGGTACTTTTCAGTAGGTGAGAATTATAATTGATGAGTTAAAATTAAAAGACTTTAACATATAATGAAAAGAAATTAAATTATCTTATTTTAATCCAAATATATTGACTCATTTGGGTTTTACAAAAATACGTAGAATATACAGACATATTGATCCTCTTCAGTAGTCTATTATCTTATATTCCTCTGTCAAATTAAAGATTGTTGCCCCTCAGGTAAATAGCTAAAAGGGTTGACTCCATTTTCAGGACCTATTTCTAATCCTACGTAAAGGTAGGATACTTTGATAAGTTGGATCTCTTCAATATATCGCTTTCTTACATCCTGTATTTATTATAAAAACTATTGCCCCTCAGGTAAAAAGTTATGAGTCACAATATTGATGCTATATTTCAATTTCCATATTTTTATTAAAATGTTTTGACCCATATTTCAATTGTTACTCTTCAGTAGGTCAATGTCTTACATCATGTTGTAAATTAAAGACTGTTACCTCTCATGTAAAAAAGTTCAATTATCATATTTTTATCCAAATATTTTGACTCATTTAGGTCCTTCAAAAATATGTATAATATACAGACATGATGATCCTCTTTAGTAGCATAGCTGGGCATGCGCAACGATTTTTCGGCTATTCGGCTAATCGGCTACGCCGCACTATCAATTCTTATTATAGGCGTAGTCGTTAGCCGAAATTTTTTTTTTTTTTAAATAGTCGATTTCTCAAAGCACTGCATTTTTCCGCGGCTATCGTTTCGGCTATTGAATTTTTTTAAATTAATTAAGGTAGCCCTAAACTCCGTTCTTCCCTGATGACAAGTCACTTTCGAAAACGGGTTTTATATTGGTATGGAAAAAGGCGTGGCATTGTAGTGATAAGTGTGTAATAATATTTTCAGTCTTAGTTCTATACTAATACGAATAAGATGTGTCAAAAGCTAAAAGAAGAAAAGTGCAACCTGTTTTAAACACGCAGTTTTATTCAAAATTCCTTTGTGATGTTCTTTTCATGTTAGGTTATTATTAATAGGTTATTATTATTATGTTACTAAGTAATTAAGTAATAATTATTATAATTAACTAATTTACTGATTAGTAGTTACTAGTTTACTAAGTAATAAGTTACTAGTAAAATATATATTATAACAAGATTAATAATATATATTATAATAATATATAGTAGTATATATTATATATATATATATATATATATAATATATATATATAATATAAATATATATATATTATATAATATATATATATATACTATATATATATAGTATATATATATATATATATATATATATCTAGATTTATTTTAGCTTGATAATGAAATGTAATTAAATAATTTGTTAAAGTATAAACAATAAAATTATTAAAATAATTAAATTACCTACAAAAAGTCAATGAAGAGGCCAGAGGTGTTTCTGGAGACAGTTCAGCCGCTGCCAGTAGTAGCTTAAGGAGCAGCTCTCCCATTTTAAAATGAGAGCTGTGACATGGACAGCCAAAGATCTCTTACTGATCCTGTCACTGTAACCCTTGATTGTGAGGAGACGAGGGATCCTTGGAAACCAAGGCAAGATGGCAACGAGGATGCCGTCCAAGAGTTTGAAAAGCTATTTGCTCATTCTTGAGAGGTAAAAACTCGCCTCCACCATGCTATAGTAAAGACTTAAAGACTAAAGACTAAAGAGCATAGTAAAAGAGTAAAGACTATAAAGTAACCAAATTAAATCTTTAAAAAAAATCTAGTAAATAACTTTTTTTGAATTTTATTGATTGGTACATTTAAATATGAAATTACAATAGTCAAACAAAAAAATTAAAAAACTTTCTATTTATTTCAGTTTCTTTCATCTTTGAAAATTTTTTGAGGACCTAAGAGAATAGTGGCATGGGGTGTCTCTTAGAAGATTCACACTGTGTTAGCCAAGTGTAAAAGCATCCTGCCTGCAAAGGGGAAGAAGGGACTTTCCTACAGCACCCAGACAAGGTCCCCTCTCAAGCAGCATTACAAGCATGTAAGTTTAAATTATTGATTAATTAAATAATTTAGATAAGATCACAAAACAACTAACTGGTGTTGCTAGCTAATTAGTTATCAAGATTTAAACACTCTTGTTATAAAGTTCTGATACTTTATACAAATCGTTTATTTATCAAAGAAAATTAAAAAAATTTGTTAATATAAAGTTGTTCTAGAGTCTTTATTTATATACCAGATGCACAATGACCTTCTCCCTCACCTCTCTGCAGCCATTGAAGGGCTTAGCAAGCGCGGTCGCTTTCTCCAGGTTCAAGGAGAGTGAAAGTCGTCGCAAGCGTCAGAGGTTCTGGATTGAGAGCTTCAGGTCAAAGTCAGCCAGCAGAGGGAGCAAGACAAGTTCACACCAGCGTGAAAAAATTCAGAAACATAATATTAGTTATTTTAATAATTGGAAACTCAATTTTAAATAGGGTATATTGAGCGACTTAGCGTTTTCACGTTTTAAAAATATTTATATTAAAATTTAAAATATATCTGATTTTATTAAACTCTAATTACTTTTTCATCATTAGGTGGTTCATTCATTCAATGATGCCACTGGATTTAGCTGATGATCCTTACACGAAGGAGATGTTTTACCTCATTTATCCCGAGTTTCATCCCACCTCAAGGAGGACTTTGAGCAGGGATATTGAAAAGCTGATGCAAAAGGGGAAGACTCGACTGATAAACAACCTCTTCCACCAGAAGTGGGTGGCCACTACAGCCGACAGTTGGACCGCCCACAATAGGTCCTTCTTTGGAATGACAGTCCACTGGATTGACAGGGTCAACCTCAAAAGGTGCTGCAACTTTGGCGGTCAGGGAGGTGAAGGTAAGAAAATTAAAAAGTTAAATTTTGTCATTTATACCTTAGTCTCATAACCATAAGAACATATGAGGTGTAAATATTATTTAATTTACAGACTAAAACAATAAAATTATTGTCTTTAGGAAAGGCAAACTCCCCAGTTACTGGGGAAACTAATCACAGAGATTCATCATGAGTTTAGCATCCACGGTAAGGTGAAGGCCACCACTACGGACAATGGCACCAACTACGTGGCAGCCTTCAACGCCTTTTGTGAGTCCAACCAGGACCAGAAGAACCTTCCTATGGACCCTGATTATCCTGACTTGGAGATTGTGGATCTCCAGGAGCTCCTGAGGGGCTATGAGGGTGGAGCAACCCAAGTCTGCCGCCTCAACACCGCTTCAGGTACTTAGAATTCGTTAAAGCTCTGCGAAGACTTAATAATATTATAATATTATTAAAGTAATAAGTATTAACAATAAAGATTTTGTCATTAAGATTTAACTAAATAATCTTTTGGGAATTTCTTGAAATTAAATATCTTATTGTTTCAGTGCTCACACACTCAATCTTTTGGCGACAACAGATGTGAGTGATATACAGGGCTGGGAGCAAGGGGCTCACAGTGGAGGAGGACCATAGCTAAGATCCAGGCCCTGTGGAACCTTCAGAACAGGGCCCCAGTGGTGGCCAACCAGATCAAGATTGTGGCCAAAAGAAAACTGAAGACTCCTGTGGTTACAAGGTAGTAGTAGTTACTATTTAAAAAAAGAAATTTAGCGTAAGAAATTGTTGCCGATTAATTATAGACAAGTTCATTTTATAAGTTTTTGATATTTTATATAAAGTTATATTTATCTTCTGCAGACTGGAACTCCCTATTGATAGTGTGATGGTCCTTCTGGAGGTTTTAAGGGTCGAAAACCAAATGGATGCCATAAACACCATCCTCATCTTCAAGCAGCCCAAGGGAGGTTCCCCTCTCACAGAGGTAGACGTCGAGGTAAATATAAAGTATTTTTAAAGTAGCAATTGCTCTTTTAATATTTTTATTTATAATTTAATAAATTTATTAAATTATAAATCTCCTCACAACCCCAAACCCCCTCCATTAATCCCTGTTCTGTTACCTGTACCATCGCTCTTGCTTGGCCAACACTCATATCGCTACTTCGTAAACAATCTCTAACTGAATATCTTTTTTTCCGGTCGTCCGACAGGCAAAACACTTTCACATGTGCTCTTATACACTTTCTTAACCAATATGGTGTTCTCCACCTTCTCCACATGTCCAAACCATCTTACAAAATCCTCATCAAATTTGGCAGTCTTTTCCCTTACCCGCAAGACACGCTTCCATGATAAACTTGTTCCTCATCTTATCCAATCTCCTAACTGCCAAGAACGCCCTCAGATTGTCCATCTGTATACAACCCTCACTCTTGATCTATTCGCCCTATTCCATACAGATACCTCACTCTCGTGCTCCCGTATTTTTATTAATAATCAATTATGCTACGTAACTAAGCAATATATATTAATTTTCACTCTTTCAGGTCATGAACGAGTACACATTGGTCATGCAGCCTGTGGCGCAGTGTCTTGATTTGCTTCAGGGGGAGAAAAGGGCATACATGGGCACCCTCCTACCCCAACTTTGGTTGATGAAGACCAGCCTTGAGGAGAAGAGTGAAAATATTTATCTTGTGTATGCAAGGCCACTAGTACAGGCCCTCCTCAGTGGCTATGAAAAGAGGTTTAGCCACCTTTTTCAGAATAGGGATCTCCTTATGGCCACTGCCCTTCACCCCTCCTTCACCCTTAAAGGCCCTAGAAAGCATTGCACCTGACATGGGGTAGGAGATCGGGACAGGATTACCGGATAGATTAGGGGACTCCATCAAAGCCGCCCATGAGACAAAACAGCAGCAGGCGTCAGCTTGGGCCAGCCAAACAGAAAAGAAGAACCCCACAATTCAGTACTCTATTCAGCTAAATTGTTTTCTGAATTCAATTGGGTACAGGGCAAAGCAAGCCGCAGCAAACAGGATGTGAGAATCGTCATGACGCGAAAAGATCGATGGGAAGGGGACAAGTGGGTGCCCTTCAAGGGCAGGCAAAGATCGCGAGCTGGTTCCGTTTTCCCCAACCAGGGCACAGTAGCGAGCTATGAGATTAGATCGTTATTTATAAAGTTATACAATTAATATCCTGCCACATTCCTAGAGTATTCAGACACGCTTGAGTGGCGAATGAGGTGACTTCGCGGGTGGGGCATCCTGGCAGGGTGCCAAGTGAAGTATTCTGTTCCTGATAGGAAGGAAAAGGTTTTGAGGACTTCTTGTCCAGTCTTAAAAGGACAAATTGAGACCTTCAACTAGGCAGGGAAGTGATTTAGCCAGTTATTCGAAGGACATAGCGGAGAGAGGTAAGAGTGAATCCACTATTGCTCATTTTATTAGTATCTTTCTAAACATTTAATTTCATGTACTTTAACCATTTAATATAAAAAAATTAATTAAGAACATTCCTGTTTCGTACATATCTTTATAAAAAGGTTTATTAAATTGTTCAAAAGGCCATTGGTATTCATCGTTATCGCGCAAAAAGTTCTACTTTTCTGTAATTTAACGGTATCGCCGTAGGATAGCCGAATAGCCGCACCCAATTGAGGTTAAATGCCGCCCCTGAGGAGTTGTTCTAAACAATTAGCAGTCGGGAGTTCAGTCGCGGAACCCGACCGCACTAAGTTAGGTGGGCAAAGCCAATAGCCGATGACGGACCTCGAAAAATTATGGGCCGCGACCCTCAGCTCTGCCTTTTTAGCTCACGTTACGCTATTCTTTCAATCCTTGAGTCAATACTCTAAATATATTGCTGCCCGCTCAAGGTAAAAAATGATAAAAAGTGGTTTAGACTCCAAATTATGTGCGGAATGAACATACTTCAAGTCGTACGATAAACGTTAGGGGATTACTGATATGCGGATCTTGTTTCCCAAATACTCAAAATATGACTTACAATCTCCATATATAAATATTAGATATTAAATAACTTGTTTGTAACCCCTTTAGGTAAAAAAGTCTTTAGAGGGCACAAGTGTTGACATGCTCTTTTCAAGTTTCATACTTATATATCATTCAAATGTTTTGACACCGAATTGTCAATTCGATTAACTCTTCAGGTTAGGTCGAGCGTGCTACTTGCATCAGGTGGCAATTAAAGAAGTTCAATTATACATAGTCTATATATCCAAGAGATTCTAGGAACTTATTTCAAGTCGCTACAGAAAATAGCGTTGAAGAGCAGCATATACAGGACATGTGGATCCTCTTCAGTAGGTTACTATCTTACAATAGAGCTTTGTCAAAAGGTAAAAACATTATTTGGCCCTCTGGGTAAAAAGTTTGAAAAGGGTAGTTGGACTCAATTTTTGATTGGAGGCCTACGTCTCGGAAGTCTTACGTAAACGGTAGGATATACAGATATGGGTGTGGATCTCTTGCAATAGGGGGTCACTGGTCCTTACCTCCATATCATTAATTTTTAAAAACCGTTGCGCCCTTAGGGGTAAAAAAGTTTAAAGAGTCACAATGGGGTTGATGCTTGATAGGTCTAATCTCTCTTAATTGTGTTCATTCAAATGGTGTGTTGACCTAGTATTTTGTTGGTTCTCGATGACAAGGTCTGTCAAGCGTTACCTTCTCATGAAAAAAGTTCAAGTGATCACTAATTTTACCATCAAAATATTTTGACGCACTGTTGCGGTCCGTAAAAAATATACTATAAAAGGCTATAGCGAGCCACGTTGAGCCTTCTTTAGTATGTTAGCTATATGAATCCCTTGATCAGAATTTAAGGAGACATTGGTGTCCACGGCGTCAAGGTAAAAAACGTATAGGAAACGAGGTTAGACTCATATGTGCAGTTGACCTATATCGAGTCGATACGTAAACGCTCACGGCAGAAGGCTATACTGATAGTGCTGAGGGAGTCTTTTCCAATGAGCATCGCTGCTGCTCAGTAACATCCA